>APFE030475415.1:0-11091 GCA_000404065.3 Pinus taeda | reverse complement strand
ATCAATTTCCCGGGGTCGTAACTTTGGCATACGATCTCCGTTTGACGCGTATGATAGCTCGTTAGAAAGATCTATCCGAGAACTACCACTTTGGGAAGGGAAACATCAGCCCATGGACCCATGTTGCCCTCAGATTTCCCAAAAATGTCGTTTAGGGCCTCAAAACGGCTCCAGAAGTTCAGGACCCGAAAAAACTGCTAAAAATAGTAAATTGTGCTACATTACGGAAACTGAAAAACTGAAAGAGACAGTTGCGGGGGTCCAAATGGGATAGGTGGGTGGCCACCAACATCCACCTGGATCATCTATGAGCAAAGTTGCATGTGAGAGAGCTTGTGTGTTGACATGGATAAATGTATGAAATCCATAGATTGTTTGTAAATTATATGTTGTACATTGTTGAGAGTCAAGTTGTAGTGTTATGTTGTTGATGTATTGAGGGCTTACTTGTTGAGTATGGTGTATAGTTGTGAGTGAGATAAACCTATGTATGAGTGGGTTTTTTATTGAGTCGTTGAGTATAGATTCATTGTAAGTCTAGTGTGAAAATCAGATGAAACGAGTCTCGTGGTTTTGTTGTATGCAAAGTATATGAGCCATAGTTTGAAAATAAATGAAATGAGTTCCATGAGATGAGCTTGAAGGTTAGGGCCTTCAGTGTGGCGAGTGGTAGCTTGCGTATTCAGGATGTAGCGACATCCTTTAGGTAGTGGCCTAAGAACTTGGCAGTGGGGGATTACATATAGTGGTGGTTGAGCGAGATTTATTGGGAGTAGTGGCTTTCAGTAGTTGGTGGTCTGCAAGGTCGATGGAGTGGTGTCTTCCTACAAGTGGTGGCCTACAAAGTCGAGGGAGTAGTGGCCTGCAAAGTTCATATAGGTTGTTATCTAGAGTGAGTGGTGGCTTGCACACTAGTGGTGGCTAGTGAATCAGATGTAAAATATTTTTTATAATAATAGAAGAAACAACAATGAAGACTCTATGTCGACAATGTTTTTTACCCTTATGGTTTCCACCTTTCATTTGGTGTCCTTTTGTGATGTGCTTATTGATGTGTTGTTGTTCTATGTCTTGATGGTTTTTGGTTTATGCATTGTTGATCTCATGGTTGTATGATCATTAGTATTGTTGCTCATATGATCATGGTTATACACATGCTAGTTGTTTCTAATACGTTGTGATGTGTTGCTAATTTAGTGCAGGATTCAATGGTTGAAAAAAGAAGAGGTTAAATTGGTATAAATTGGCCATAATTTGCATTATTGTTTCACCCCTCTCCCTTATTATTAGTGCTAGAGGTTTATAAAATATCAGGAAGAGGAGTAGGTCCTTCCATAGAGGACTTAGCTCTAGATTCCTAAGCAAAGTTGACAAAGGATACAGTTTTGCAAAAGAGGTCCAAACTACAAGATTGGGGCAACGTGACCTCTAGTGGGTTGGGTTAAAATGACAACTTCTAGGTAAGGCAATATAGTACTCCAAGGAGAAGGTACAAGAAAATTTTCATCACCTCATTCAGTAAAAGAATTTGGGGACCAAAAGCCTCCCAAAATGGGGAGATATGATCCAAATTGGATCATTCTAATTTTTTTCAATCTATCACGATGTTTTCAGAGTGGAAAATTTGGAGGATTAAGCTTCATCAGAGAAATTTTGAGGTCTAAAATGGGCCTCCTAATAAATATTATAAAATAATAGTGGAATAATAAAATAATATTAGATTACATCATCAAATTTTAGTGGGAAAAAATAAAAATAAAAATAAAAACTACTTTTTCAACTTATCTCCCAGCAGTTTTACTCAAATTTCGAACGGAAGCACTTGTTGGATGTAGAACTTTACTCATCCAAAGAGTACCCATGCTGCATACTTTTTATGGACACTCCTATACGAAAAATGAGAAATACATGAAAAAAATGTGATTGCAATCATGGTTTTCTATTGTTCTTTCATGGTTTTCTAGTTGATATTTTCTTCTATATGATCCTTGAATAAATGCTATGTGGAATTTATGCTAGTTGAATGATTGAAAGAAGAAGAAAATTATATCTAACCTATGCCCTAGTAAAATCAAAAGTATTTAGGCTATTTGATTGGTGGAGAGGAGCTCAAGGTGGTTCTTGCAAGGATGGATGCCATTATGAAGTGGTCAATTCCTACAAATTTCTTTAAAGTTAGGAGTTTCATTAGGGAAGCACAATACCTGAGTAATTTCATAGCCTCATTTTTAGTAGTGGTTGTCCACTCATGCTATAATAGTGAGTGGAAAGAGCTTCCAATGGGGGAAGGGTCAAGAAAAATCCTTTGAAGAGTTGAAGAAGAAAATCAGTCAAGTCGCTTGTTCTCACATTGCCAAACATGTAGAAGCTAGTGGACATATGCTAGTGGGTATGCCATCGAAACAGTCTTGACATAGAGAGGAAGAAGTGTGCTACCATTTTGAAGTATTTCATGGGTTGGTTCTCAACTACCCTATCTATGACAAGGAACTTATGCCCTAGTACAAGTTGTCAAAAAGTGAAAACACTATATTATAGGAAAGGAGACCATCATCCACAGATCAGCAGTTGCTACAATAGCTACAAGCCCACAACAAGCTACAACATACTAGAAACTACAAGTATATGGGGTTCTTACAACAGTTTCATGTAGTAATAAAGTATATGAAGTACAGCACAAACAAGTTAGTTGACATGATTTCAAGGCCATCCACATCAAAAATTACGGCTTTGGGAAATCTAATGCACATGAATCCTTTAACCCATGATTCATATAGAGAGGCATATGTAGAGGATGAGAACTTTAAGGAGAAGTTTTAGCAATTTAATATCTAGAGTCATCTAGACAATGGAGATAGTACAGTTGACTATCATCTCTAGAATGGGTTACTCCATAGGCTAGACAAGATTTTTGTTCCTAAAAGTGAGTGATTGGAGCTAATCAAATAGGCTCGCGCCTCCATGGTTTCAAGAAATTTTGGTGTATGGAAGACAGTGACCACATTATGACGGTATGTGTATTGCCCTAAAATACAAGAAGATGTAGAAATATTTATTACAAGATGTATGCCTTGTTGTACTCGCAAGCCTAGTAACAAGGAAAAGGGTCTATACCATCTTTCATGTACCCATTCATCCTTGGGAAATAATTTCCATGGAATTTAGGGGAGGGTTACCAAGAACTATGAAGGGACATGAATACCTATTCATGCTAGTTGAAAAGTTCCACAACATGTGCCTTATCATGCCCTGTAAAAATACCATTAAAGGAAAAAAGAAAACAAACTTTTTCTTTAAATAGGTATGGGAGAACTTTGGGATACCAAGGAGCATCATTTCAAACAAATCCAATAGATTTCTTGTTTCATTTTGGACTACATTATGGGAGAACATGGACATGGAAATGAATAGGTTTACAACACTCCATCCACATACAATTGGTCACAGAAAAGTATTTAGCAGAAATTTGGTGTAAGATTTTAGGGGTTACAATCAAAACCATCCAAATACTTGGGATGAAAATATAGTATATATCCAACACTCTTTTAATAGAGAAATCCATACTTCTACTAATCAGTCCCCATTTTCCACCTTCACCTTGGATGTTGTATATGGACAACAAGGAGAGGGGGAGGATATCATGGGGGATGCATTAAGAGAAAAATAAAAAATAAAAATGGTTATATGATTAGGCAAATCCATTTGTGATTACATGATATACTAAAAAAGTCATTGGAAAAATACAAGGCCATGGATGGCCAACACATAATAGAGAAGTCATTCAGAGTGGAGACAAAGTATGGTTACAGTTAAATAAGGAGAGACTACAGGTTCATGATAAGAAAATAAAGGCTTTTTTATATGTTCCTTTTGAGATACTAGAAATGCAGGAGATAATGCCTACAAATTTATTCTAACCCCATACTTGTGCATTTACTTAGTGGTGAATGTAAATAATCTCAAACTCTATGAGACTTTCATGTTGGATCAGGAAGAGTTGGAGTAGATATTACCTTCCATAGAGGACTTAGCTCCATATTCTTATGCAAAGTTGAAAAAGGATACAGTTTTGAAAAAGAGGTCCAAAACTATCAAATAAGGCCAACATGACCTCTAGTGGGTTGGGTTGAAAGGAAAACTTCTAGGTAAGGCTAAATGGTACTCTAGGGAGAAGGTATAGGGAAAATTTCCTCACCACATTCAGTGAAATATTTTGGGGACCAAAAGCCTCCAAAAATGGGGAGTTGTGATCTAGATTAGATAATTATAAATTTTTTAAATCTATCACGATGTTCTTAGAGTGGAAAATTTAGAGGATTCATCTTGCAGGAGAAGCTTTATCAGTGGGACCCAATTTGGATAATTGCGGTATAAAATATCCCAAGGCCATTTTGAGGACTTAAATGACATTTTTTTGGGGTAATTTTTTCTCTCTTAAGCATAGGACCCCCTAACACCATTCTACACTCAAATACCTTTCCAACTGTATAATATTTGCATCAATCTAATTCCGGATGCAAAATTTATGCCTCCTACAAGTTGACCTGTCGTGATTGACCACCATGGTTCTAGAGGATGCCAATTCATCCCCCATTACTCGTGCCAAAGGGGATAGTGGCATGGGGACTACGAAGAAGACTCTAGAAGGGGAAATTTTGTAAATCTAGTTCAGGGTTGAAGGTGTCAAATGCGATCCCTAGTTGGCTATCAAACTATGTTATAATTGGGCCACTAGGAGAAAAATGGGTTTCGTTCCTTTTTGGTAGTATGTCATTTCATAATATAGCATAAAAACTTTGGAGTGCGAATGAGAGAGAATAAAAAAGGTATTTTATTTTTGTAACGTCCTATTAGGCCACATATCTTAAGTAACTCCATCGAGAATACTTGCTCCTTTTTCACTTGCATTATTTCCATTCCTGGGAAAGAGAGAGAAGAGCAATGTCACCTTCCATCTAGGTTCTCTCGTGAGGGTTTTCTAGAGCATAACATTTGTTCACTGTAGTTGATATATGATTGTATTTTCTTTTTCTCTATTTTATGTATTTTATGTATTTTATCTATTACATGCATAAGCAAAAAACAATAATTAATAAATATGGGATATAAGCAAATTAACCCTCATAGTATAGATTTCATACTATTTTTATCAAATCTATTATGAAGAACTATTCAATGGAATATCCATGAAAATTTACAAATCATTTTGGAGTTGATAACACTAAAGTGTTAGTGGAAGAAAGGTATTCTTTCTTGACATCAGCAAAGCAGTGAAAAAGTTTGTTCAACACTACAAACTTTATTACTTAGCCAAAGCAAGGAGTTAATACATCATATTATATACTCCTATATCATTTCCTAAAAAACCGTAGGAATACATAAGAATAAATTCCATTTCAGGATTAACTAAGAGAAAAAGAGGTCATGATCTAGTGTCGGTTATAGTTGACAAATTTTCTAAAATGTGACACTTCATGCAATGTAAGAATACCAACAAAGCTACTCATTTGGCCATGTTATTCTTCAAAGATATTATAAGGTTGCATGTACTCGACCTTGCACCAAATGCATGCATGTGATACGATATATAGGCCTAAGTTTTCTCCTGAGATTTTAAAAGGGTAAATCACAAAATTATAGTCACAATATGGGAAACCTTCTGTTATAGCGAGAAACACACTATATGTAGGCCATGAACAATTTTTGGATATTTTGTGTGACTGTTTATATAGTGGAACTAACTTGCTTGGGATATTTATATCAACACCAGTGTCTTCCAAAGGAACAATTTGAGCACTTGAATTACTAAGGGCTTGTGATAATTTTTGTATTAGATACTTTTTCATACATGTGACCATAACATAATTTGCATTCCTAAAATCTAAGCAATATTTGGAATGTGAGGAAACTTAAGAATCTAAGGAATATATATATGGTTGATTTACTATGGTTCTTTTCTTTGATGATACTTTGAGGAAGGGATCAATCTATGTGCACTCAACATGGGCTATGGGGTTTGCAACAACAATATGGTAGGACTCTATCACATTCGTAATGTTTCATTACTCCACATCATCTATAATTCTTCAGTCCTTTGCATTCAACATAACCACACACCAATAATGGTTCACCGTAAAGCTAACAAGGATCATATACATATACCTTTTTAATTCATTGTTATGTTAGAAGGAAACATATCACAATTTGCAAGAAAAAGTACATCCTATGGCTCATCAAGTGTTGATCGAGGTCTATTGTGCATGTGTATTTTGTTTGAAACCCCTTGAATTTTGTTTTCGTTTGAGAAACAATCATCATATCAATATTAGAAGATGAATAACTGCCATTATTTTGCTATAACTAGTGATGTGAGAAATTATCATCACATTACTAGTGATGTGAGAAATTATCATAAATTCATAAAATGCATTCCTTAATATATTAACTTACATGCATTACTTCTTACACATTACATTGAAGTAGCATGAAAGATTGGTGGAGTTGGATTTGGAATATGTAGATAATAAGTGTAACCAGCATCAAAATATAAATATGCACATGTCATACTTCACCAAGTGTTATAACTTAACATAACTATGAACTCGCATATTGAGTGGAGGATGAACTAGTAAACGGCTTCGAGAAAATATAGGAAATAATACAAAGGAAATACTTATGAGTGTGCATCAATAGTATTCCAACAAAAATATCTAGTTTTTAATAAACATTTATAAAATTCAAGTTATTTCTAGATGAACCTACTAAGCTAGACCCATAATTACATGAAAATGAAGAACTCAATTAACCCACCATTGATTATATAATGTGGCGTAAATTGAAAATAATAAAAGGGGGTTATATATGGGTGAGGGTTTACAATGTTGAGGGATCAAGATTACAAAGATTAAGGGTTTATAGGTTTTATATTATAAGTGTTATGGGTTAAAGAGGATTGGGGTGTTAAAGGTTAGACATTATCATGATTAACATGGATTTGAGCTAGTTATTAGAAGTATAATACAATCGATATGAAGGTAAAAACATAATAGTGAATATTTGCATAAGTAATTATAATCATAGTCATATTTTGTTCACTAAACTAATTAATAATTGAGTTGGTTGGATTAAAATTAGTTATTATAACCCATTACTAATTAAATGATGAGGATAAGGGTAGGTGATTTATGAATGAGATGATGATAATGGGACAATTGTATAATGTTCAGTTTTATGATATACTGAGATGGGTGTCATAAATAAATAAATAAATTGAAAAGATGAGTTATATTTACCAATTATTCAAGCATGTGGACAACCATAAGGATTGAGTATTTACTCCTCACATTTGCATGAAATTCATATAAATGGAAATTTAATGTTTATTTTCAAGGAATAACTCACCATTGTTGGTTACGCAATAATGTTTTGGTCTTAAATCAAACTCAAGTAAGAACACAAATTGCAACCTTTCAAAGCTAAAGTGATATAAGAGCATTATTATTCCATATCTTTGTTGATGGTAAACTAGATCAAGGTTATTGTGCTAATTAATTCATTGTCATTATTAATTAAAGAAAAAAAATAAAGGCACACATGTAAAACATGCTAAGAAAGAAAAATAAATCAATAAGCATTAAAAATATCTTCCTCGCAACCCTCTATGCAGGGTGATGAAATCCACCAATAGGGCAATTCAAGTGAACTGGTATGAATGAAAGTTATAGTAAACTATACCCAACTTGATGAAATATAAAGGGGTTATCATTGTCTATCTTAAGTGTCCTCACAATCCCATGAGAAAGCCACATGATGATAAACCTATGACTAGCCATTAAGATGTCTCTTTGTAAGTCATGGAAAAGGGTTTATGTATCTCTTGGGCTACAAATCATGGGGATTTAAATGATTTGGGAAACTTACACAAACTCTTTGTTTCAAACTAAGGGTTACACAAAAAACATGGCACTTCCCTTGTATTGGAAAGCACACTCGTTAGAAAATATTTTCAAGTTCACTATAACAACTTTTGAGTTTTTCAACCTTAAAGTGTTATTCAGATGCCTAACTCTAAGGTATTAATTTAATATAGCATTTTTGTTTTTTCATTTTTTTTAAACATAAATTGGAGGGAAACCCATCATACACTTCCCCTCATTCCAAGGATGGTACCCAAGGTAAACCATATTCTTTAGGGTTGAAGGTTGATACAACGATATACTCATATTGTCAAAATTTATCATGGGTTAGGAGAATAACACTCCTCTGAGTCACCTAGATTAGACCCAACTAACAAAACAAAATGAAATATATATATTGAGAAACCCTCAAGCACTTCCCCTAGTTATAAGGATAAAACATGTGGTGAATATGATGCTTCAAGGTTCAAATCCATATCAACATGTCACTAGAAAGAATAGAACCTAGGTGAGATGGATAACAATAATTCCTCCAAACCACCTTACCTAGAAAAAATTGATAAAAATAATGGAATATATATCATTGGAAAACCCTAAGCACTTCCCTTAATTTCAAAGTCGGTACTTAATGTAATCTAGATTCTTAAGAAGCTTTAAGCTTTCTTCAACATGTCACTAATGAGAATATAACATGAGTGGAAAGGATAACAATTCTCCTCCTAGCTACCTAAGCTAGACCCAATTGCTAAAGACTGAGGTTGTATTATTGAATCTGAACTTTTGTTTCAAAGGAAATTGTGGAAATGATAAATTATTAGAAGTAAATGCACTCATCTTTCATCAATCGTTTAGCTCGGTGCAATTATAAGAAGTTCTATGGTGAGCGTCCCAAATCTAACCCCTTGGGCACTTTGGTTGAGCGGCTCTTAAGGTCTTCTTATTTCATGTCATCCAAAAGGGTAACATTAGAGTCTCACTCAATATTGGAGAGGGTATTTAGGTATCATGGTATCTAACTATTATTTCATACCTTTCAGTCTCAATATCACCCATATTAAAACAATGAGCATTTGAACTAGCACACCTTTGTTGTGGCATGGCCTTTCGCCCTCGTACCTTGTTTTAAAAAAGCACCCTTATGCCTATGACACTAAAAAAAGAAATATTTCCCCTTTCATAATTCCCTTGATATATGCCTAAATAAAAGAATGCATTATCTAAAAAAAATTACAATACAAACGTAATTCATTATATCATTTATGTTAAGGGTCACTTACGTAAATAGGTATATTACGTTAGGGTTGCTTAACAATTAATAAATCAATAAAACCTATCAAATATTTAAACCAGAACCTAAAATTTTTTAAACATCTAACTACACTTCAAAAACTAGTTAATTAATAATTATTATTATTATTATATTTAATTATTCTACACCTACGTAGACAAAGAAGTCAAATCATTGCATTGATTTTTATGCATAACCTTCTCTGCATTTGTTTTTTGTACATTCAACTTATAACCCATTTCAAATCCTGCATTTGTAATATTTTAAATGCATTTATATTTCCAAGAAACTATTTCTAATGCAATTTATCCATGATCTATATGCATCTCCTACTCTAAAATTTATCCCATTGCATTTTGGTTGGCTACATTTCATAGGGTTATATTGTACTAAAACCAATTCTACTACATTTTGCCTAAGTTGCATATGTATATATTTCTAAGAAACTAATTTATGTAGTTTACATGTGGCTTTGCTACATAATTTTTCCTTGTGACTGCCGTTAAAGTATTATACCCTTTACCCTTTGCATATCCTTCTATAAAATTCCTTGTATTTTTTTTAAGCTCCTCTAACATTGCTGGCCTAAGTATTTATTTACTGTGTTTTTCACATTAAGGTCCAATGAAGCGTTTTTTTCCTTACTCGTATGCTTATCAAGCTATTAATTTGCATTTAAAAGAAAGTGTTTTTTCTTCCTTACTCGTATGCTTATCAAGCTTTTATTTTTCATTTATTCTTTTAAAGTTCACTTCCAATTATTGACCTATGCAATTACTTCCTCTATTTTCATATTAAGTTTAAGTCCATCCTAAGGTGGGTTTTAGTTGTTTGTATTTGTTGAAATGTTTTAGCCCGTATGGATATATTTTTCCCATTTTACGAGTACATCTAGCATTGCATCTATTTTAAATGCATTTTTAATGTGATAATTATTACTATTAATTTATAAATATTATAATTTGGATTTTGGCTAGGTTGTGATACTCAGCGATAATATTTTTATTGTTTTATTTCATGGAAAAAAATTGATGCAACCATGATGCAATGAGAGTATTGTATAGAAATAATTGAAGCAAATCAAACTTTGTATTTCTATTAGATGTAAGGTTGATGAAAACTCAACATAAATCCTAAAAAAATGGAGAAACAAAACAAAGCAAACAATGAGTTTGTGTCACACAATCTATGCATTTTAGACATAAAAGGGGGAAAGGAGGTCAGTATCATTTTGTTTTTACTTAAACTTGTGGGTAGAGTTTGATGGCGTTGACAAAGGTTTGTAGATTCAACAAGAGTAACCTAGGAATACTTAGAGGCCCTTCACTAGATCTATCATATTTCCATCATTGTAAAGGTAAGATAGTTTCTCATTTGAGTATATTTTTTATTTAATTTGTAGATTTCGAATGTGATTTGGGAAGGGGTGTGGGATTGATGTAAGGCTTTATATTTGGGATGAAGGAAAGATGGATTTTACCCTTTGCCCTATGAATTGAGATCCCAATTTATAAAGAAAACAAACTATGGTTTAGGGTTTACATACTTCTTCATTTTCTTCTTCTTAATCTCCCTCAACCTCTCCTTCAATTCTATTCTTTTAAATCTTAGCCCATGGGAGGAATTCAATTGGTGATCATAGTGTTATCAAGTACGTTGTAAACTATGACATTCAAGGCTAAAATCCCCCATGGGTCAAGCCAACAAAAAAAATATCCTTCTAAATCTTATTTTCATTTATCCTCCCCTCATATTTCCTCTTCTTCTCCCTCTATTTTCATCTTCTTTCTTTCTCATTCCCTTTAATTATTTCCCACTTTCCTCTTATTCTCCATTATTTAATCTTGTCTCTCTCCCTCTCTCCTCTTCTTTCTTCTTCCTTTTATG
>APFE030475406.1:0-21663 GCA_000404065.3 Pinus taeda | reverse complement strand
CACGCACTAGCTAAGTGGAGACAATATCTTTTGGGAGTAAGTTCTCCATTCGAACAAACCATAATTGTCTCCAGCACCTCCTTCAACAAAAAACACTTTCCGAATAACAACAAAAATGTAATGAAAAAATTGTCGTTTTTGACATTGATCTACTACATAAAAAGGGAAAAGACAATGTAGTAGCACATGCCCTATCTAGGAAGGACGAAGAACTGTTAAAATTGGCAACTAGGGCCAAACTCCACATGGGTCATTTTTTTATGACAGCAAATATTTTTCTTGGATTCCTCTCTCCAAGAGGTGTAGAAGATCATCTGAATCCGACATGTAAAAATGAAGATATGAATTTATTTATATTATGGACAAATTAGTCAAGGTCGGCCAGCAAGCATAACAGGTATTCAAACCCCGAGCTCATCCTCAACATTGCATATAAAAGGAGGAGACCTCAAGTCATTTTATCATCATCTCATCTCATCTCATCACATCTCTCTCCTCATCTGATTGGATACGCAAATCTAGGCAGCTTTCTCTCACACGTGTGAAGGAAGAAGGGCAAATTTCTGTTTGGCTACGTTGCCCAATTTGACCGAATTTCAAACGCTGTTGTTTTGGGTTGCGATGACCAGCATTGACCTTCTTTTGACTGCAGATTTTGGTGAGGTATCTTCCTCTTAGCAGGCCGCAGATCTGGGCACTGAAATCAAGGTGATTTGACCTCTCATTTGACCAACGTTGAATGCCTTAGATCTAGCCACAGTTTGACTTTCATTGACCAGTCTTTGCCTGGACTTTTTAAGACTGTTTTGGGTTGTTTAAGCTTGCTGTGGAGGACAAAGTTCACTGGGTTTGACAGAGTTGTTTAAAAGAAGAATCCTGCCTTGTTTGACCAGCGTTGACTTTTTGGTTAGGGCTTTTCTACTGCTGTCATAAATTATCAGATTTATAAATTGTATCTCTCTTTGCTGAACTATTGAAGAATATAAAAAGAATTGATCAAGGGTTTCCCCGAATTGGGGTTTGTCCCTGGTTGGTGCCACATCATGTGTCCTCTTGTCTTGGCTTGTCTTCTACTGTTTATATTTATGTTCTATCTGCATTTTACTATCATTGTGATATGATTGCTAAATTGGATATTGATATTGGGCTAATAAATAATTTGAAGTAAATTCCTCTTAAGCATAGAACATACCATTGTTACCTAAAATTAACATGGTATCAGAGTTGAGGTGAAAACAAAGCCAAAGCAAGACTGAAAGAGCAATTACCAAAAACATTTAGACAAGGACAAAGGCTCAATGGGTTCCTCATCCCACTTCCCGGCTGAAGATGAGCTCCGTGAAAAGTCTGACAATCATAGATGGAAGATGTCTCTTGATTTGACCTTGGAAGAACAAGAAGTGTTGGATTATGTGAAGGGTAAAATCCTTAAGCCTTCTTCAAATGCACCGGCTGCTGCGAAGACCAAGTACAATAAGGTTGAAGTCAAAGCGAAGAAGATTATCAAAGATTCCATTGACAAGCATCTAGTGGCCTACATCTCCGATTTGAACACCGCCAAGGAGATCTATGACAAGTTGGTCAGCATGTTCAAGGTTAGTGATGCATATCAAATTTTATTTCTCAAAAATAAGTTGAAGGATATTAAGAAGGGCAAGGACGAGGATATTCAATCCTACTTCTTAAGGATCACTGAGATAAAGAATGATCTACTTTCGATTGGAGAGGTCATTCCTGACAGGGAACTTACTATCACTACCCTTGGAGGACTCCCACCCGAGTGGTATACATTTAGAACCACTATTCTCAATAATGATTGAATTCTAGGGTTTGAAAATTTGATGTCGAGATGCATTTAAGAAGAAACAAGAATGGTGGAGCAAGAAATGCCTTCTAATAGAAGCAACCCCATAGCTTTCTCCGCTCATTCCAAAAGGAGAAATAATGCAGGGTCTAAAGGTCTTTTCAATGGAAAGCCTGGATCCAAGGGTGGAAGGAAGGGTGGGTGCTTTGTTTGCAATAAGTTTGGCCACTATGCAAGGGAGTGTCCAAATAGAAGGGACACATCACATGATGATGATCACAATCATTCTAGGGGCAACTTCAACCACAACAATCACAGGAATGGCAAGTTCAATGGCAAAGGAAAAGGGAATGCGGGACATCATGGAAATGGTCAACCCTCCAAGAAAGCAAGGAACACCAGGTATGAAGAATCAAATGTTGTTAACAATAAGCAAAAGGAATACTATCTTATATCGGCCCTCTCCACTACCTCTCCACCAAACTCTTTGGGGAATTGGCTAATTGATAGTGGTGCCTCAAGGCACTTCACCAAATACAAGGAAGCTCTCTCTAATCTGATAGAGAAGGAGACAAACTTGGAGATTATTCTTGGAGACAATGCCACCTATCGCATGAAGGAAGTAGGGAATGTTACCATTCAATTGAATCAAGGTAACACGATTCATTTACAAGAAGTCTTATATGTACCTGATCTCAAGAAGAACCGAATGTCCATCTCGGTAATGGGAGACAAAGGATATAAGGTGGCATTCATCGATGGAAAGGTATGTGTTTGGAAAAGGAATTCTAAAGATGCTTTTACTCTTGGGTTCAGGGTTGACACTTTATATCAAGTTGGAGGAAGTCCACTAGGAGCCATGTCTTGCGATACCTCTCTACAATCTTAACTATAGCACCGGAGGTTTGCCCATCTTCATTATAAGGCTCTTCCCGATGTGAGACAAATGGTGACAGGTATGCCCAAGTTCAAAGTAGAGCATGAAGGTGTATGTCCGGGATGTGCCGAAGGAAAACTTACAAGGGGACCATTCCCCTCAAGTAATAGTAAGACCACCGATATATTGCAGTTGATCCACTCCAACATATCTGGTATGATGCCCATAAACTCTTTGAGAGGATACTTATATTATCTCACCTTTACGAATGATTACTCTCGCAAAACCTGGATCTACTTCTTGAAAAAGAAGGATGAATTGTTCACCTGGTTCCATCACTTCAAAGCCATGATCGAAAATCAATCCGAGAAAAGAACCAAGATATTGAGGACTGGTAATGGCACTGAGTACGAATCAAATGAATTCCATGATTATTGCAGAGAAGTTGGCATTAAGAGGGAGACCACAACACCATACACTCCCGAGCAGAATGGTGTCGCTGAAAGGAAGAACCGTACCATTGTAGAAGTTGTTCGCGCCATGCTTCATGATCAAGGACTTTCGAAGTTTCTATGGGATGAAGCTGCAATACCACCGTGTATGTTCAAAATCGATGCCCTCATCAAGCATTGGACTCCAAGACTTCCGAATAAATGTTCACTGGTAAGAAAACCGATGTCTCTCATTTTAGAATTTTTGGATGTCCCATATATTTTCATGTGCCGAAAGAGAAGAGAAGCAAATTGGGTGCATCGAGGAAGAAAGGAATCTTTGTGGGCTATAGCAAAAATTTTAAGGGCTATAGAATATATGTGGATGGTCAAAGGGAAGTTGAGATAAGTCATGATGTCACCTTTGACAAAGATATGGCCCTTAGCAAGATCATCAACCTTCATATCCCAAGGAAGGACAAAGAAGCTGACATCGGAAAACAGGGTGAAAAAGAGGACGAATTGATGCCTAATGTTGATGAGCCTATGGATCCTATTGATCCTCCTCCCCAAGAGCGCTCCTCCTCCAAGAGGATACCCTCGTGGCTTAGGGAGACCCTCGAAGATGTCAAAATACATATTGCACCAAGGGGGACTTTCCATGAGAGAAAGAAGTCGAACAGGCATCAAGGATACTTAACCGTCATGAGCACAATCATTCAAAATGAGCCTTCATCCTTTGAAGAAGTCGTGAAGCAACAAGTATGGAAGGATGCTATGAATCAAGAATATGAGTCTATTATGAAGAATGATATCTAGGATGTGGTCCCTAGACCCCAGGCCAAATCGGTTGTCACCTCTTTAGTGGCTCTACAAAATCAATCATTGAGCCGATGGACGTGCAGAAAAGTTCAAGGCTCGCTTTGTTGCTCGGGGCTTCTCTCAAAAGGAAGGTGTGGATTACGATGAGATATTTGCACCTGTTGCCCGATACACCACCATTCGCTCAATCATAGCCCTTGCTGCCTCACAAGGATGGAACTTACATCAGATGGATGTCAAGACCACTTTCTTGCATGGTTCGATCAAAGAGGAAGTCCATGTGGAACAACCCGAGGGGTTTGAGGTTCATGTCTGGGAATCCCATGTATGCAGGGTAAGGAAAGCTCTCTATGGCTTGAAGCAAGCACCCCAACTTGGTATGAGAGGATTGATAACTATATGATGAAGCTGAGATTCACAAGAAATGAAGCCGATCTGAACCTTTACTTTAAGGTTGAAAATGATAAACCTCTCATATTGGTACTTTATGTTGACCAATGTTTTAAGATTTAGTCGGCTCGAAACCGACTCAGCCGAGTTGGTTCGAGTCAAGGCCTCACCGGGTCGACTCGGCCTATGAACCGATTCGACCAGCCGGGTTATTACCGAGTCGGTCGAGTCGTCTAACAACTTGGCCGACTCAGTAACAACCCGTCGGCTCGGCCGAGTCCAAGCCTACTCGGCCTCTTCACACAGTCTCTCTCATCCAGTGAAAAATACAGCCTCCTTTTAGCTTACAGTGTACAGGGAATTTAATGCAAGGAGCAATCAACACTTCAGAACTCTGACATATATTTCTCCACTAGAATTAGAACTCCTGTAGCAGGCTTTTCTACCCTAGACAACTCACTGAATCCTCCTGAAAATCACGTTGTAGCATGCTCAGAGCCTCAAACTGGCCCGAGAATTGTGCTGCTGAGGCCCGAGATTCTTGTCCTCTTGTTGGTTGACTGTTGGATGAGAAAAGTGATGCCTATACACTGCCTATATCTCAGAAAACAATTCGACCTGGGTGCTTAAGTTTATAAAACTGCTCCTTAAGATTCAAGCCTACTCCAAAGCTTAAGCTCAACCTCTTGAGATTTGAACCAATGCTAAACTCTCTCTTGTTCTCTTTGCTCCAAAGGTTGATCCAGATGATCTTGGCAACTCTAGCAATAGCCAGTAGTACTGGTCATAGTTTAATTTTGTTGTAGAGGCCATTTATAGCCTCCTTGGTTATGTGTTTTTGTTTTGATCTCTATATCATCATCATGTATGTATTGGACAGTGCACTGGGTGCCATTTTGATATAATGGATATATACATGAGCCTACGTTGATCATATGTTGTCTTCTATCTATATTCTAATGTTGTGTGTTTGGAAACATGATTGAAAATCTTTAAAATTATTTTTTTTATAAATAAAAAAATATTTAATGTATTTTTTACAACGACCGAGTCCGAGTCGAAGTGAGAGTTTTAAAACATTGATGTGGACAACCTCTTTCTGAAAGGTGCAGATCCTCTCATTCACAAATGTAAGAAGGAGTTGGCTTCTGAATTTGAGATGAAGGACCTAGGACTAATGCACTACTTCCTAGGGTTGGAGGTCTGGCAAAAGCCAAGAGAAATTTTCCTATCTCAAGGAAAATATGTTGTGAAGATATTGGAAAGATTTGGGATGGTGCACTGCAAGACTGTGACTACCCCGATGGAACTTAACTTCAAGAAGTTATGTGGTAGTACTGTCAGACCTGAATTGGGAAATGCTTCTGAGTATCGTCAACTCATAGGAGCACTGATGTTTTCGGTGAACTCTCGTCCGGACATATGTTTTGCAGTTAACACGTTGAGCCAATATATGGTTGAGCCTCATCAGATACATTGGATTGGTGCCAAGAATATTCTGAGATATCTTTGGGGCACAATCACTCATGAATAGAGATACACTGTCGGAGATGTGACGCTGCATGGTTATTCTGATTGGGTTAGCAGTCTGGTGGATCACAAGAGCACTCCTGGGTGTTGTTTTTCTTTGGGTTCTGCTTCGATATCCTAGATGAGCAAGAAGCAAAAATCGGTTGCGTTGAGCACCACTGAGGCCGAATACATAGCTGTTAGTATGGCCTCCTATGAAACTGTCTGGTTGAGGAAGATCTTCAGTGAGCTGTTTGGACATGTGCTGGATACCACCATGATCCTCTGCAACAACCAAAGTGGGGATCTGATTATCAGAGAATCTTGTATTTCATGATCGCTCCAAGCATATATATATCAGGTACCACTTTATCCGGGATATGGTACAACGAGGAGCAATAAGGCTCCATCACATTGGAACTAATGAGCAGGTCGCTGATATTCTGACAAAGCCCTTGGGGAAGGTCAAGTTCTTAGCCTTCTGAGAATGACTTGGAGTCGTGGAAAGACCCTCTCCTAAGGATCCTGTATGATATGAACATTAAGCTCTAGGAGCTCCGGGGGGCTTGGGGTACTTCTTGGAGCGATCAGCAACCATAGGGTGAGTGGTTCAGCCTTCCTCTAGTGGTTTGTTGTGTACAGGGTGAGTGGTTTAGCCTTCCCTTGTGATACCTCGTGGCGACATGTAGGCAAGATGAGTGGTTCATCCTTCTCCTGCTTGAACATCCTACCCATGCAATGTGGGACTCATGGGAAGTACCTCTCATCTGGCCACTGAGCAGGGAAATGAGTATAGGGACCATAGTACTCCCGATGGACGCATCGTGTACTACTATACTCCTTATGCTAGGATGACCTAAATTGATCTGGGATCAATTGGAACTGACTTCAGGTCAGTAAGAGTGGTATGAGGCACTCTCTTTAATCTGGGACTGACTTCGGGTCAGTAAGAGTGGTATGAGACACTCTCTTTCATCTGAGACTAACTTTGGGTTAGTAGAGAATGGTACGATACATTCTCGATCACTTATTCTTCTTCATAGTTCAGTAGAGCAGAGCAAAGTAGAGCAGTGCAAAGCAATGCACTGATAGCAGAGATAATATCGACTAGCAGATGGAGTTCTCCCTAGTTGAGAGGGAATGTTAAAATTGGCAACTAGGGCCAAACTCCACATGGGTCATCTTATTTACAGCCGATATTTTTCTTGGATTCCTCTCTCCGAGAGGTGTAGGATTGATCTAAAGATCATCCGATTCTGACATGTAAAAATGAAAATATGAATTTATTTATATTATGGACAAATTGTCAAGGTCGGCCAGCAAGCATAACAAGCATTCAAACCCCCTCTCTCCTCATCTGATTAGGTACGCAAATATGGGCAGCCTTCTCTCACACATGCAAAGGAAGAAGGACGAATATCTATTTGGCTGCGTTGACCAGTTTAAACGAATTTCAAATACTGTTGTTTTGGGTTGCGTTGACCAACGTTGACCTTCTTTTAACTGCAAATTCGGTGAGGTATCTTCCTCTTAACAAGCCGCAGATCTAGGCACTTAAATCAAGGTGATTTGACCTCTCATTTGACCAATGTTGACTACTCTAGATCTGGCTGCAGTTTGACTTTTGTTGACCAGTCTTTGACTAGACTTTTTTTTACTGTTTTGGGTAGTTTGAGCTTGTTGTTGGAGGCCGAAGTTGATTGGGTTTGACCGAGCTGTTTAGAGGAAGAATTCTACCCTGTTTGACCAATGTTGACTTTTCTGGTTAGGGATTTTCTATTGCAGTCATAAATTACCAGATTTGTAACTTGTACTATCTCTCTCTGCTGAACTATTGAAGAATATAAGAAGAAATGATCACGGGTTTCCCCACATTGGGGTTTGTCCCTGGCTGGGCCACATCTTGTGTCCTCTTGTCTTGGCTTGTCTTCTACTATTTATATTTATGTTCTATCTGCATTTTACTATCATGCTGATGTGATTGCTAAACTGGATATTGATATTGGGCTAATAAAGAATTTGAACTAAATTGCTCTTAAGCATAGAACATACCATTGTTACCTAAGATTAACAAGAACCAACATTACTTGCAGTCTCGGTTGTTGTTCCTAAATGGCTTAACGAGATTCGAAGTGAGTATGCCAAGGATCCAGAAATAACTGCGATAATCAATAACCTTCCAGACAACTCAAAATTTGAGTGGACGAACGATATTCTATGGTACAAAGGAAGAATCTATCTGAATTCAAAATCCAAGTTTAAATCCAAGATACTCAAGAAGTCACATGATTCACTGTCAGTTGGACATGTAGGATTCTTTAAACCTTACTAAATGCACGTCAATCATTCTTTTGGAAATTGGAAGGAGATGAGTCGCGATATTCAGAAATATGTAGCAGCGTGTGACAAATATCAAAGAAACAAAAGTGAAAATATTATGACACCTGGATCACATCACCCCTTAAACATTTCGAATCAAAAATGGGAAGAAATATCAATGGACTTTATTGAGGGATTACATGTATCTGAGGGCAAGAATAAGATTTTCATAGTAGTCGACAGACTCACCAAATATGTTCAATTTATTGCAATGAAGAAATCAGACTCAGCTAAACAAATCACTGAGATATTTTGCAAAAATATTTAGAAATCACACGGTTTCCCGAAAGTCATTGTGAGTGATAGAGATGCCAAATTTAAGGGTAATTTCTAGAAGGAATTGTTCAACCATACAGGAACCTACCTAAATATGAATTCCCCTTACCACCCTCAAATAGATGGACAAACGGAGGTTGTCAATAAATGTTTGGAAGCCTACCTACATTGTTACACTACAGAAAAACAAAATAAGTGGTCTCAGTGGTTGCATCTCACTAAATGGTGGTATAATTCTACTTATCATACGTCAACAAAAATGACTCCATTCCAAGCTTTGTATGGGTACAAACCTCCGAAATGGAAGGATCTAGCTATTATCCAGACAAATCTACCAGTTGTTAAAAACCAACTAGAAAAAACCCAAAAAATCGTTCAAACTCTAAAAGAAAATTTAAATAATGCAAGAAACCGTATGAAGCAACAAGCTGACCGAAATCAAACCAAGAGAGAATTTGAAGTTGGAGAATGGGTATTTGTCAAGGTCAAGCCATACAAACAGTTGTCTTTGAAACAAAAAGGAAAAAATAAATTGGCACCAAAGTTCTATGGACAATACCAAATCAACAACAAAAATCAGCCAAGTTGCATATAATTTAAGCCTTCCGAATAAAGGTCATGCACCAAAGTTCTATGGACAAATACCAGATCAACAACAAAAATCAGCCAAGTTGCATATAGTTTAAGCCTTCCGGATAAAGGTCGTGTTCACAACATCTTCCATGTATCCTGCCTTAAAAGGGCACTTGGTGACCATCAATCAGCACAAACAACGCTTCCATCCTTAGTTGATGAAGGAAGCGTCATTTTAGAGCCAAAAGGTATCATATCCACCAGGGAAAAGAAGCTCCGATCACGAGTAATCAAAGAGTACTTGATCAAGTGGAAGGACTTACCAGAAGAAGAAGCTTCTTGCGAAACTGAAGCATTTCGTTAACAACATCCATCGTTATGTATGCTTTGAGGAAAAAGCATCTTTTTGGGAGGAAGGCAATGTTATATAAAAATTTAGTATTTGTAAATGAATTAGTTAATTATGGCACAGGGCATGAGCATGTAGGGTTGTATTTAAGCCCGGGCCTCTCATCCTGTAAATCGTCCACTCATATTCATTATTAATAAATACATATTTTTATGTCAATTGTTGGCTTTGTCTGCGTCTGTCAATTCCAATTCTGAAGGACCGAAGGAAGAGGAAACAGTACATCAACTAGTAGAAGATATGGAAATAAAAAAGCAGGACACAGATCGATGAATGCAGCAACGGAACAAGCAACCAGCTGTCATGCCTTCTGTCGAGTTTAATGTTTCACAAAGTTAGTAGGATACTAGCCATATCTAGTAGAATCTATACCACTAAGAAATACTGGGATGTACTGATTAAATATCTAGATAGGTTTAGCTATATGCTGAAAGTCAGTTCTCGTTTTGCTTTACACGTAGAAACTCTGAATCAGAATTTTGACATAACTTAGCTGTGAGCTCTGCTGCAGCTTTTATTGATATAAAATCTCCCAGTTATGGTTCAAAAAAACAAAAAAGAAAGTAAATTCAAGTCGCTCACTCACCAACAGCATTATCAGAACCAGACCGAACCGGTCTGACCAGTTGGAGGGTAAAACAAGTTAGGACCGGCCTCCTGAACCGTCTTTGGCCAGTTCAGGATCGAACCAGCGATTTTAACCGAACTGACCACTTCGATAAAGCCATGTACAACGCAGCACGTGGGTATTGTTTCGTTTTTTTTTTTTTTACTCTTAGCTGGCTATTGGCCCACAGTAGGTCCCTGATATTCAAGCATATGGCCTTACTATTCCTATGGAATTCATGCTAATGTTAAACTCTTAAAGTAAAAGTCATCCATTTACTTAAATTTTAACATTATCATGAAATTACTCAGGATGTTTGAGAGTGTTTACGAACTCATCGGATTTCATATGAAGAAAGTAGAATTTTAGATCCCACTCAAAATCCAGCAGACTTGACAGTTTTTCAGGATTTTGGGATTGGGGGGATTGCAACATTTCCATTGGATTTTGTAATGTATGAGGGTATGGAACTAGTATTTAATCGAGAGCATCAAGCCCTCTATGTACCTTGATGTTAGGAGCATTGCTTGTCAAACTCCTCTATCATAATCCTACTAAAAATGTACCCATCACTCAAACAAAATGTTGAATTGACATGCTAAGAAATTTCTATATTAATTTAATGCTTAGAGGATGATATTGATGACAAAGATCCCAAAATAGTCAAATATTTTGATGATATGCAGGTATTTGTTGTAGCATGATTTTCTTTTATGCTCAAGGCCATCTAGGGCCTGTTTTTTGATGAATTTTCAGTTCAGAGATGGATTGCACTTGGTCTAATCTTGGTTATGTGCATACTTACATGTTGTATGACTGAGAACTTTTGCTTATTTGTGTATAAATGGTTTGGATTCATATGGATGCACATCAATATGTATGTTTTTCTTAAAAATTTGAATATTTCATGTGTTTTTTGTTGACCAGTTTTTTGGTCGGGTTTTTTTACCGGTCCCAGACCGATTCTGACCGATTCTCAGTCCAGGGAGTCTACTGGTTCGATGACCAGTCCACTTCTGATAACATTGCTTACCAATCCCAAAGGAAATTATCTTAATATACAAAAAAAATTACATAAAAACAAGAGAAAATGCAAAGTTTATCATCAAAAACATGACACAGATATGGAAATCTGAAAATTATTACGAAAAACATGATCAATACATGCTTTAAAGAAAAATAACAATGCCCTGGACAAGACCATGGAAACCTGCATAGGAAAGAGGAAAAATCAATCCCTGTAGAGTCTTCAATATCGCAACTGATCCACCAAGTTCAACATCTTCCAATATACCTGCCAAAATTTGATGATGAAAAAAACAAGTATGAGGCCACAGGTTGGGCAAGGTTGAGCATTCATTGAATCGAAGGCCACAAAGCCCTACAGGAGTAAGGCAGGAGTTTTGTAGCGGATACAGTAGTTCCATCCTTCTTAGACTAGCAACATCAATACTGACCATGTAATGTATCCATCAAAACAAATTCTCTAACAAATTCTCAATGCTAGAAGTGCATGAATTGAAGCATAAAATACTCTCACTTAAGGCCAAAACTATAACAAGATTCATGTGTCAAAACACATTTTCTACATGTATTTAAAACTTATAAGTTTCTGCCCAGGTTGGTTCCTAACTAAATAAGCTATATCTATTAACATGTACAATATACTTAAGAAAAGCATGCATGGAGGTGCTTGTTACACATAAAGATAACTCAGAAGCCTCAACAGTTCTGTTATGAGTTAAGAAAACCAAACAACTTTCCTACCTTATCACTTAATTAATCAATAAGATGTCTTTATTCATCCTAAAGTATATCAAAAAGATAGTAATATTACCAGTACTTGTCATAGAGAATAACCAGTACTTACCACAGAAACTGCAGATACTACATCAAACATCATGATGCCAGCATCAGCTAGAGCAAGAGTGGCACAAGTTACAACAACTGGAAGATCACCTACACGAAAAAAGCATAGAAACCATGAAGGCATGCTTCCTCCAATAAAGTCAAAGAAATAACATGAAAACATCAAACTTCTCAACCACAGAAAGATCAAGCACCCAAATAAGAAAATTTTAAAGGATCACAGAACTTCAAACAGTACACAAGCAAAGTGGGAGGCAGAGAGGAACACAAAGTTTAATTTTTTACAAGCTTCATGACAACTTCATGACAAAGAAAATAATTCTATTAA
The DNA here is from genome assembly GCA_000404065.3 of Pinus taeda. Classification (NCBI taxonomy): domain Eukaryota; kingdom Viridiplantae; phylum Streptophyta; class Pinopsida; order Pinales; family Pinaceae; genus Pinus; species Pinus taeda. The sequence continues at coordinate 9,389 of APFE030475406.1, read as the reverse complement.
TGTCCAATTTGTGATCAAAATGTTGGTCAATGGAACCCAAAAGTACATCTAATAAGAGTAGACAGTGGAAGTCTGAGAAACACCTCCTATCACTAATCTACTAGAAACAGAGAGAGCTAACTAACTACCCAATGGGAACAAAGAAATGAAACAGTAAAATTTTCCTGTAGGAATGATTATATCAGCATATGAATCGTCAAACTCTCACATACGCATAGAAAAGGTACCAAGTATCCAAAATACAGGTATTTCAGGACAAAGGCATTCTGCTTGTTTGTTCACCGACACAATGCTTGCAACAAACAAAGGAACCATGAATCTTGGCCTCTTTAAGAAAGGTCCCCTGTCAAACACACCCAGATTTTAATTTCCAAAGAAAAGAATGTATTCAAGCGAATGGATTGCCAATTTGCAATGACTGTATTTGAGAGGTATTTACGTTTAATGCCATATGTTATTGTGAATTGTTATAATTTTTTGGATCTACAAATATAAAACTCCAATGCTGCTAACATTATTATTATTATCACAACCTGACAGTCTGAGTGTATTAACCTACCATCGACAGCATTTAAGAAGAAACCAAGTGTCTTCATTCAATGATGCTTCACCATGAAAACAAGAAGAGAAAATATCGACTACTGCTAAGGATAATGAGCTCATAGAAAGATATCATGAGTGGTTGTTGCATTCCCACATGGAATTCAAGGTAATGAGGTTGATTTAGAAATTTCTACATTCTTTGACTTTCGAGGAAAAACAGAAATTTCACCTCCTTGACTAGATGTTTCCCAGATCTTAACCCTTTGAATTTTCAGCCTTAGGGCTGTTTTGAAATAGAGAATAAAATAACAGGGGAAAAAGTACAGTATTTCACTTTCTAACAGCCCAATTTTCTGGGCAATCAAAGGAGAAATGATACCAAACAACATGGATAAGTTTAAGCCCTCTAGGGTAACTTATCCAACATAAACTAGACATGAAAACTCACTTTTACACAGTTACAACTGTTGGAAAATATAACCAGGTTCGGTCTTCATTAAATGTATTTGTCAAAAGAATAAAGAAAAGAATTTTTATTATTATTATTGTGACTTATTAAAGCATGGATTTAATACTTGGGTCACCATGTTTTAGGTCAAAGTACCCATTGAGGACTTCTAGGATTTATTCTGAGTCAATAGAGTCATTGTACTTTTAAAGAGACCCTTCTTGGGCTTTTGAATCATGTAAAAAGGTTAAGTATTGAGTCAAATATCAATTATGTTGTCTCCACACCAAGTTGCCTTAAGATGATCAAGTCGGCCTCAAGGAGGGCTACTCGACCTCATCAAATGACTATAAATAGAGCAGTTCGAATTCCATTTGAAACATATTCTCTCACAAGCAAGTTCGATATCTCTTGAAGCCGGAAGAAGTGCGAAGTAGGAGGAAGAGAAGGAAGTGCGAAGTAGGAGAAAGAGAAGGAAGTGCGAATTTGGTCTAGGAGAAGAAAAAAGAGAAAATCGAACCTTTGGTGCAACTATCTCTCTCTCGTGCCCCTAGTTTGGAAGATCGAAATTCTCTTGTTGATGGTGTAGCCAGTTGCCGTGTGACACTGCTACTAGTAGAGGTTGAAGTTGTTGATGTTGGAAGCTGTTGTTGAAGAATCTATTGGAAATACTAAGAAGGGGGTGAATCATTATTTCTTTTCAATTGTTACTTTTACTAGTTACATCATTTATATTTAAAACACAAAATGAACAATAAGAATAAATGCTTTTATTAATTTCTTTTTCACAATAAATCAAGTACAATGTATATAGGGGTCCAACCCTAGATGAAGACATTGATCTTCAATGTCCCAGGCTCCAACCTGTTGCCAAGCACCAACTTGAACTTTTGTGAGACTCTGACCTCTAGGGCACTGACCCTATCTTCTCAAGGCACTGACCTTGCGTTTCAAGGCACCAACCCTTCTCTGGTACAGACTCCGATTTGGTTGCTTGAGGACTCCGATCCTCTAGGGCTACAACCCTATCTTATCCAAGGCACCAACCTTGTCAATTCTGAGGCACCAACCCCAAGGGATCCAATCCTATAGCTTCACTTTGTCAACGTATGTTTGGTTGTACTTCACGGCTCCCAAGGTCTTCTTCAACGAGCCCTGAAAGTCTTAAGTTATCCCTTCACTTAGTCTCCATATCACATCATTAATGACAACCTTGTTCTTCACGTGAAGGTGTCTTCGTTGTTCTTCATGGTACCCAAACAAGTTTCTTCAAGATTACTCCATGAGGTCTATAAGGTCAACAATGTCTCCAATATTATCTCCAAGATCCGCTTCTACAAGGGTCTTCATGGGTTTTGACAAATCTTCAATGGTATTCTAGTAGTTTTCCAACAATGCTTCAACAAAACTTCTTCACAAAGTATTTGCTTTAATATACTTCAAGTGTGTCCTCAACAAGATGCCTACACCATAACTTCAAGATGCATCAACCACACTTTTGCTCCCTCAATGCCACATGATCAAAGGCACTTCAAGGAATCTTAAGGGCTTGTCTTGTCTTGGAATCCCTGAAACTCCATCATCTCTTGCCAAAACAAAGTATAAATACCTATTGTAGCTTTGTTGTTGCCTCCTAGGGTTAACGAAAAGTTGCATAGGTCTCCTTCGAAGAGCAAAATCCTTTCATCAGAGCTAATCTTGACTCCATTTCTCCCAATTGTCAAGGCACTGGGTCCTAATCCTAGTTGATCAAACTTAAAACTTTTTCTTTCCTCTTTTCCTATTTTTTTCCCTAACTCTAGAAGGTCAACTAGGGCCTAGTGCGAATTGCATTAGGGTGGTCATCTTGAAGAGCGAGTTGGCAAGGCACTGCATTAGGGTTTCCTCTAAGTGCCCTCAAAATTTGAAGCTAATCTCATCGCTAGATTTAGAGAAAAATCAAGCCCTAGCTCGAACATCAATTCTAACCCTAGGCTTCTTCGGTTAGCAACATTCCTTGGGTCATTTGTTCTTGAAAACTCATTGGAAGTTGACCATTCTTTGACCTCTATCATCCTTGCTTGACCTAGGCATCTCACTTCCCTTGAAATTTCGCAAACACTAGGCCTCGCTTGGATTCTTCTGGGTCTCTCTTGCAGTCCCAAACCTTCATAGGTTGGTCATCATACATAACCATAAGAGAGGTCTTTCCCATTCCTTAGGAAGCCTTGATTTAGGTGTATCCCATGTGTTGAGTACCCCTTCCTCCTAGGTCTAGGCATGCTTGTAAGCCTTTCTTGGAGAGCCACTATCTTGCCTTCAAAGCAATCAAGCCATTATATGACCCTCTCCTTTAAATGGGCTTTGGAAATCAACTTACACTTTGCCACTGATTTTATCATTTGTGTGATTTCTCTTATACCGAGACTCCTCCCATCGGCGAAAATCCGTAAAGAGCAGGGAACATTGACTGAGGTGATAGTAGGTCTTTGTCCCATTGTTATCTAATAGTCATCCGTTAGGTACCCCTGCTAGATTGTGTGGCAACAAGCCATAGAAGGCCCCCACACACTTCTTTGGTGCATGATTGAGCCCACAAAAGCAAAAAAGTCACAAAAACGTGGCAGATTTGGGCCAAAACACTGTCAAACATTTCAACAGTGATTCAAGGGCGCTTCCAAATCAGCCAATGCCACCCAGGGGTTTTAGTGGTGCTTCAGTCACGTTTCAGCAGCGTTTAAAACATTTCAGGGATGAGCACACCAACCAAGGGGTTGTTTCCTTCAACATAGCTTTGTACCCAAGTTGCCATGGCTCTAGGTGAAGGCCAATTTCTATGAACTGACCAACCAAAAGTATTTTAGCCAGGGCCAATGTCATATGCTAAGACATTGAAGAAAGGAGGGTAACTTCAATAATTTCATTTAGTTTCCTAACAAATCTCATAAGGTCTAGCTTTTACTGCCTTTCTAATGTAATGCCCCATTAATACAAAAAAAAAAAAAATTGAAGTGAGAATAATTATTACTAAATAAATGTCAAAGGATCTTAGCTCAAGTGGCTTGGTGAACAGTTTGTTTTCCCAGTTGTGTGGGTTCAAGTCTCTGGAGACATGTTGTAACAAGCCCCTTAGTGGCATTTATGAAATAGTTGCATTTGATGTAATAGTGGCAGCCAATTTGATCAAAGTTATTGATTCTCCATAAATTCTCATTTCGGTTAAAAAATAATTAATAAATAATAAAATAACAAATAATAAAGTGAATTTCATAATAGCCCATGGGGCTTTCAAGACCGAAGAGCCAAGTGAAAGACATTATGGATTATGAAGTTGATTCGAAGGATCAGGTCCTAATTTTCTCCACATAGTTTACGCAATCGACAAGGAAGGCAACCTGGCAAATAGATGGCGATATGGCGAGCTACGACATGGCCACTCAATAGTATGAGGACTTGGATGGAAGGGAAAGGGAGTTGATGTCGAAGATAGGGTTATTTTCTGAAGAAACCCTAGTTTTTCGAGATCTGGAAACCACTCTTCTCTTAGCGGAATTTGGTCGTGAAGGTTTTTAGAACTCGAAAGGGTTGGATATCGACATTAGTTAGTTTTTGCATGTTCCCAAGAGCGGAGATGTAGTGGAGATCCATCCAGTGGTCCAACAACGGTCGAATGGCGTGCAAAGTGGAGAAGACGGGGTTCATGGTGAATCCTCTTTGCCTGTTAAAGGGAGTTAACCACCAGCTCTAGAAATTGATCCATCTAGATTCCTAAAGGATTGTGAGGTAGGTAGTTTCACAAACCCTACTTTTCCTAAAATCTCTTCTTTGGATCCGGTCTCGTCGAAAGAAAATCAGAACCCCTTCAGGAATGAATCTCCATCTGAGGCAAATCTGCATTTGTCAAAGAAAAGAAAGAATAGTAAACCCTCAAAAATAAAAGATGGGGATAAGAATTTGGTTTTAGGAGGGAAGATTCCCCTCGTCAAAGCTATGGAAACGATAGAGAAAGTTTTAGTTGGAACTTGGAAGTTTCTGTGGTCGAAAAATACCTGAGGATAGGTTGAGGAAATGGGCAAGTGAGGCATGGAAAGGCATGTAATTTGAGCTTTTAGAAACCAAGACTCTCTCTCTCATTGTTGGTTTAAATGGAGTTTTTAGTTGGTTGAAACGACAAATAAAGCGCTAAGACGAACTTGGAGTATAATTTCCATCCCCCCTGTGTTGAAACAATGGCACCCTCTTTTTGATGCCTGCAAAGAAAAGTTGGACTAGGTCACGATATGGGTGTGCTTACCAAGTCTTCTTCCTCAGTTGTGGACTTCGGAGATTTTTAGGTGTATTGGTAAAAAATTGGGCACTTTCATGGACACAAAGATGACTTTTATGGAAACTGGAAAGTGTTTTTATGGAAACTGGAAAGAGGCTCCGGAATCAATATACCACATGTTGCTCCCAACTGAGCTTGCCATGCAAGCTATCAATGAGAAGCCTTTCTCAAGCTCAGAAGCTTCCTCAACAGATGTAGCCGCATGATTCTTACTGGACCTCTTGTTCCAATTTGGACACTTCAGTCTTGAGAGGAAAACCCGAACAAATTCTTCTTATAGAGATCCCAATTGATGAATACCAAGACCAAGAACCTTGACCTATTTGCCACTCCAAGACCAAGACACAAGTTCCCCTGATGAGATCCTTAGACAACGACAGTCAACCTTATGCTCCTTCCTTTTTCTTAGCTCCTCTTCCACTTCGGCCTCCTTCTGCTTCAAACCTTCGGCCTCCTTGAATTAGGTATGCAATCCTAATTCAAAAACCCTAGCTCATGCAAAAGACCTTATCTTATGTCTTTAACTTTCTTCGCTTTAGATAGGGTCTTCTTGTATCTTGTCTCGGCCTCACTTATTGACTTGACCTTCTTCCAACTCGGCTACCCAAGAGGACTGCTATTCTTCTCGTCTTCTTCTGCTGCAACTAAACTCTTGTTGTCTCACACGTGTAGAGGATATAAACCCAAAAACAAACCAAAAAGGAGCTCGGATTATACTCTTCTTGTTGATTTTTGTATAGCTAGGGAGGTACTCAAAGCCCATTGTTCGAGGGTTGGAGGGCAAAGCATCGCAAGGGAAGCTTGTGGGCTTGGAACCCAAGTGTGGGGTTTTGTACCCATTGTAATTTGGGCCAAAACAGTGATGAGAAATCAACATGTGATGGATGAGAATGATAGTGCTCGGCGAGACAACTCCAACGCAACGAGAATCATCTGATTCCGAGTTGTCGTTAGAGAGAAATGAATTTTTGAAGTTAATTAGTAATTATTGGTTTTCAAGTCATGTAGGCTTGATGTAAAATTAGTCCAATAGATGGGTCTCTTCATGAATTCGTTGAGCCCTCTTATGTGCTATAAATAGAGGGTGAATTGCATTCATTTGAGGCATCCAGGTGTGCATCATTTCATGGAATTCTCTCTGAAATAGGTCGAGCTAAAGGAGGAGGACGTAAGTGACATAAAGTCTGTTTTTGGGCATACATACACCTGTGATGAGGCCAAGAAGCTACAGGAAGTAGACCGCAAGCCTGGAGGCAATTTCGGGCATGATTTGTGGTGTTGTTTATCTCTGTTTTGGGTCTGAGTTGAGCTGGAAGGGAGGCCGCATACATTGAGGAGAATCTGATACCTATGCGTGTATTTTTGAGGATTGTCTTCCCTATGATGTCAGAGTCCTATTCTATGTTTGCCTATTTGGCTGCAGTCCTGTAGAAAATTTTTGTGAGGACTGTTGTCCTTAACAAGCTGAAACAGTGTCCCATCTATAGCAGCGAAGGGAGGAGGATCTTGTGGAGAGGAAACCGCAGTCTTCTAGGTGTTTGTTGGAGTGTCTTAGGGATGTGACAGAACTCTGTGGGTGCCCTAACCAGTGAGAAACTACAACAGCACGCACAATCAGAGGTATGTTGATGAGAGAGTGTTGAATTTGATGCTAGAGGATCAGTCCTAGGTTGGACAGATGTGCTTGTCATCTTTGTGGGTTGTTAAGGTGACAAGGTGCCCTAGACATGTTGTCATAAAGGACCTTGTACAGTAGAAGGTGGGCACACTTGGCAATCCATGTGTTGGATCATTGGTTGGATCAGATGATGGTCAGCGTGAAGAAATCTTAGTTGTTTGGAGGTGCCAAAGTGGACTGTTGGGAAGCCTACCAAGCAACCAAGGTAACAGCAGACACACCAAATTGGAAGGTAAGTGGACAGCAACAAGGAGTGTTGCAGATGTTCACTTGATGATCTATGGATTGATGGTGTCCTAAGTGAGGACATATTCATGTGCCTAGATTTCTGCAATAGCTCATATATTGCAGAGAAAAGGGTGGATTGGTGAAGTTTGTGTGCAGCCATGTGTAAGGGTCTCCTACGTGTGGGGATGCCCTAACTAGGTGCAGATGCTACAGCGTGGACTTGGTCTCTCATGGACTGTTGGAGGGCAATGTGAGAGAAGACCAAGTGTGGACGAGATTGGGCACTTATGGTTTGCTAGAGGACAGCATGATAGTGTCCAAATTGGAGCTCGGTGACCAACACCTTGATGGACAAAGGTAGTTGTGAGAGAGGCAGTTGTTGAGCTCAAGGGTTGACGAACCAAAGGAGCAATTGTGGAGCCCAAGACGTGTGTGGAGGACATCTACAGCAAAAGATGGGCAATCCTCCTAGCCTGTGTTCATTGTAGGATATAGACATCTTATAGTGATAGGTGGCAGCCCTCTATGCCCTATGTTGGTCTTCATTGGAGCAGCATAGGAAGACCATATTGGGTAGAAGTCCCCGAGTAGCTGAGGAGCAGCAGTGGGCAGATTGAGAGTTGCTCACAAGTGGAGTTGTGAGCAACTCGATAGGAGTCTCGATGTGTTGTGGCCTTGATGGACGAAAGCACAACTAGAGAGCAGATTGGATAGCCGATATTCAGTGGCCAGATTGACTTGGAGCATTGATAGAGGCAAGAGCTGCAGATCCAAAGCCGAAAGACCAGGCAAGTACAAGGTACGATAGAGAGGAGCTGAGAGAGCATGCGACAGCTAGATGGTCAGAGTATCTTGTTGAGGGTAGATTGGTTGTCGATGGACTGACACCAAGCCCTAGTTTTTATTCTTATACTCGTGGATGTATGAGGGCCATTATCCCTTATACGGGAGCCCTAGACTCTTGTATTATATGTTGTTTAATATAATGAAGTTGGGTTAAAAATTGTAAAAAGTTGTATATATTTTGTGCATGTGTGATTTACAGTTATTTATATTCCATTGTGCAAAGCAATATCATTGAGATTCTTGGTTTGGTAGCGTTAGAGATTTTAAGATTCTATCCTAGACCCAAGGTCGTGGAAATTCAACACTTCTCTCCTTTGTTTGATTATAAGCTTCCTCGTTGTACTTCGCATCTTTTACTTCAGACTTGATGATGACCGAAAATTTGTGCCATAAATGATGCCAAGCATCCCTATTTATGGTTATTTCCCCATTAAAATAAGTTGACTTGTTGGAGGGTGAGCCAACATGTCATTTGGAGATCATTTATTCTATTTTGTAGCCGACTTGAAGGAGAGGTCTTGTGCTTGTCTTGGAGGGATTTTCATACTTATTAAATGACTCATACAAAATGTAGCATGCCCAAGAAGGGCCCTTCTTACAGGACATACACTCAAATTGACTTATATGACTAGATGACAAATCCTAAAAGCTCACAATGGGAGCCATTACTAAAAATAAAATTCCTTGATCATGAAACCCATGAGACAAGCATTACAATAATAATTTTATTTTTCTTCTTTTCATCAATTACATAAAATCACAATTCCACATGTCATTATGAAGACCGAACCTAGTTACATTTTTCAACAACCTGCAAGAGCAAAATTCTCCTCGTCCTCGGTCTTTTTTGATGTACCATCTCGGCTTCCTCTTTGGATCTCCTCCTGAATGCAGTGAGTCCATAACCTTTCCCTACAGGGAAAGTTCTCTCAAGCACTGACAGCATTCGAGAACCCATACCAAGACTTGTGAAGTCCCAATAAGGCAACACTTACAAGGTCATGCTCAGGTACAGTGACACCCACACCACCTAGCTCATCTCGAACCTAAGTGAACTTTGTAAGATATGTGACGATGGGCTCTCCTAGTTTCATCTTGATATTTTTTGTAAACATTATATGACAATTTAATTTTAAGTTTGATGTTGGCAATTATAACTCATTGGTAATTGTTATAGACATATTTGGGCACTGCAACACCAAATCACATATGTCCATAAACCAAGGGCTTCTGAGTCCCTAAAAGTGTTGTTTCATGCCCTAAAGGAACAAGGTCAGCTGATTACATCATCTCCCAGAAGTTCTCCACAGAAAACTGCTCAGAACTGGTCAAAACTGGAC
>APFE030475399.1:120226-131065 GCA_000404065.3 Pinus taeda | reverse complement strand
GTTTATCACAATTTAGTAAATGTTTTTAATAAATAATCAAATAAAAGTTAAAAACCACTTTTAAAATTCTTATGAAATACTTAGGGTTTAGGGTTTAGAGTTTTGGGTTTAGGGTTTTGGGTGTTAGGGTTTAGGGTTTAGGGTTTTGAGTTTCAAATTTATGGTTTATAACACTTCAGTAACTTCTTTTAATAAACAGTTAAATAAAAGTTACAAAACACGTTTTAAGGTGTTATAAAATGCTTAGGGTTTGGGTTTTAGGGTTCAGGGTTTAGGGTTTAGAATTTAGGGTTTGGATTTTATGGTTTAGGATTTATGGGTTAGGGTTTAGGGTTTAGAACACTTTAGTAAGTGCTTTCTGGTTTGCGGTTTAAGGTTTAGGTTTTAGTTTTAGGGTTTATAAAACTTTAGTAAGTTCTTTTAATAAACATTGAAATAAAAGATACAAAACACTTTTTAAAAGGTTATAAAATGCTTAGGGTTTAGGTTTTGGGGTTTCTAGTTTGGGTTTTAGGGTTTAGCATTTAGGGTTTAGGATTTACAACACTTCAATAAATTCTTTTATGAAACACTTAAATAACAGTTTAAAAATTCCTGGTGAAATGTTTTTAATTATTAGGGTTTAGTGTTTAGGGTTTATGGGTTATAACACTTTAGTAAATGATTTTAATAAACAATTGAAAAAGTTAAGAAACGTTTTTTAAAATGTTATAACATGCTTAGGGTTTATGGCCTAAGGTTTTAGGTGCACGCTCTCCTCTTCTCTTTGTGTTCTATAAAGATTGGTGGCAAATCATTCTTTGGCATGTTGGATGATTTTTACACAAGTTACAAGAGACCTATGCCTTCTTCCTTCTTCCATTTTGGACTTGACAACATCTTCCACTATTGCACACCAGATATTGACAAGGCAGTGCGTGATGTGTTCACGCCTGTGATCTATTCTTTGTCTCTTGATTACTATATCAAATGGATTTGACTATGATTTATTTTAGCTCTTCGCGTTTGTGTTGTAGTAGTACATGTGTAATCATGTTCCAAGGATCTTGTTTTCATTACCATGCATGCACATTGAATTTTTCTTTCACTTAGGGCAGATATTCTTTCAATTTTTCCATATAATCACTATTATAATTTTGGCTAAGAAACTAATCTCAACCCTTATACTCCATTTCACTGTTTGGTAACTGATCTTCAATGCTTTTGGGTGCTTAGATAGTAGTTAAAGTTTGTGGATCCAATTTGTTTTTTGTTGTCATGTCGAATGTTCATTGTGCCAACAAAGGGAACCAACCTGATCGCAGACCCCAATTAGATCTGCTTTCATTTGGAGTGGCTAGTTGCAATGGGTTTTAAAGGATCCTGTAAAATGTTATAGGTGTTTAAAGATTGCTTCTTGGAGGAAGACTTCAATTAAATCAACAAAAGAAATAGCTAAGCTATATGCACTAAGCTCTACCTATACTGATTCTACCCACTTGTGTTAATCTTAATTATTCTAACCTATCCTGCAGGAGCATAATGAAAAGAGATTAAACATCATATATAGATTCCAAGTCCAAATGAATCAATTACTGGGTTCACTGAAGAACAAGGTTGTATTTAAGCTTAGTTGAAATATAATTATTCATATAAGAATACACATTCTTATTTCTACAAATAAAACTTGCAACTGATGTTTAATATAGCTTCGAATGAGATACTGCTCATGAGTTAACCATGATAACAAATTATATTCAAATAACCAAGACTAGTCATAAGTTGTCTTTTATCACTATGTACAAAAATAAAACATATATATCCCAATGCTAGTCACAACACCCTGATTCCAAACATGAAAGAAAAAGGAAAATGAATATGAAAATAGGCTTCTTCTTGACTGAAACAGTCTTCTTTATTAGCATAATAAAATTGACCCCTCTTCTGCCAAAATAAAGTCCTCTTCCTCTATCCAGAGGTGATACTTATTGCGAAAGAGAACTGACCATCGGTTTCTCCTGACCTTCAACCTTCCCTCTTCCTTTCCATATTCAAATTATAATACACAAAATGAAACGATAAATGAAACAAAGAACACGTTGAAGCCACTGCTATTGGATCGTTCTATTTCTTGAAGAAAAATGAACGGATGTCAGTAGAAAGAGGAATGACTGCATGCCATCCCTTTGCACACGTATTGACTAAATGTTATTCCTTTTTATTCCCTGAAGGCAAATGCAGACAGTGCACTCATTTTTTGACATCTGGCTTGATTTAAGGTGTGTCCGGAGGTAATAATAACTTGATCCAATGTGTTCATATATTTCTTTGATAGATTGCGAGGTAGAGTGTTGTGCGGTTGTTTCCATCCATCGAGCCATATCAAACTTGCACAAATCTAGTAGACGAAGGAGTTTTTTTGGGATCCACAGAACACTGTACATATGAAACAAATATTTGAGCTTGTACCTCCTTTTCTTGGACAGGTATTTCATGATGTAAGATCCTTTTACAAGTCAGTAGTTGCAATTGAAAGCTATGTTACAATAGTGGAAGGGCTGGAGGGAGGATAAGCAACAAGAAATCACCGTAGTTTATTGTGTAGTTCCACATTATGTATGCCTTCCCTAATGCTTGTAATAAATTCCTCTGTTTCAGCTAGGTCTCATTTGCATCCTTTCCTTGTAGTCATTCCTGATGCTTATGCATCAGCTCGTTGACCTTACTTTTCTTCTCTTGGTCCTCGCCTACAGAAATAATTAACATTAGCTATGATTATGATAGATATGATAGAAAAGCCTAAAACAAACCTTACCTTCATAAAAACGTTCATAAAGAGAGAGACTATGCAACTGGGGGTTATATGAGTCCTTTAAACTCTAAATCTCAAGAGGGCACGATGATTTTTTGGGGACTGATGATTAAAAATGGATAGTAACCATAATTAATAAACCACTGAATCGTTGAAATTTGAGGAAATAATTCCATCTGACAACTATGATTATCATTCAGAGAGACGAGAGATCAAACTTCTCAAGGGACAAAAGTGTTTTTCCCTAGAGGGAAGAACAAAACTCAAAAACGTGTTGTTCCTTTTAGGGAACAACAACTGTTCCTTGGAGGGAACAACAAAAACAATCCAAAAAGGTGTTGTTCCTTTTAGGGAACAACACCTGTTCCTTGGAGGGAACAACAAAAGCACTCCAGAATGGTGTTGTTCCTTTTAGGGAACAACAAAAAAAAACTTGAAAGTTGTTGTGGCCACAATAGTTTCATACACAGATTTTATTCTTTAGAAACAACATGCACAAACCCTAGGGACATCCACGTAGAATTGGAAGAGCACTATTCCAAATGGAGAAGCATGTAGAGGTGATAGGGTTAGATAGCCAACAGTTATTATGCTGATCTATTTGTTCTTTAGTTTAGATTTGTATGATAAGATCATAAGAATATGATAAAGAAAATAAAATCATACCAACAATGCAAGGAGTGCCAAGAAAAGAAAATGCCAAATAAATAATAGCTGTCCCATGCTTGTTATTACTAATAAGTACAAATACAATATATAATTGGTTCTAAGGTGAATATGCATTCAAAAAAGAGATTAATTCTGACAAGGATAACACTAGGCTGAGAATTTTATAATCAATGAGATGATCCATATGATCTCTGAAACATCAAATGACTTTCAACTATGTACCATGAACTGGAGTGTAAGAACTTTGCCAAGGATAACACTGGGTTGTAACTTCAATAGTCAAGAAGATATGATCAATATGATCTTTGCAATACCAATGGATTTTTAAGTATGTACTAAAAGGTAAAAGCGTTGCCACAGGGGAGTTTACACCTACAAAAATTTATATTTGGAAGCGTTAAAATAATATTGTTTATGCTAAGAACTCTCTAGGGCTAAGGCATGGTCTTATCATCCAACCTTCATACACCCACAAACACTAGGTGTATGCCCTTAGAATTCCCTGTGATCATTTTTTAGAGGTCTTCCAAAATCTCTAGATTGAGATAGCTCACCACCTCCTCTGGCATGACATGGCTTGCTAGTGATGCCACTTACAAGAACCAGAGTTGGAGAAGCATCTCATTTTCCGATGCCTTGTCTACTACGAGATCAAAAGTAAATACCACTGCCTTTTTAGGGACTTGAGGAGCTCTCTTACACTGAGTAGAGATGTCGTGCCTTCTTCATGGGGAAGTATATGAACATAGATCTCAGGCTCTACACATCCCTTCAATGGGATAAACTCATACTTTGTGGTTACCCTGTCTGATAGGGGAACAAATAGCAGGTAGAGAGATTAAGTAGACACATCAGCTCTAGGAGGTCACAGAGTTACTCTCTTCCCACCCAAATCACCACCCATCATGGGTTGTTTGAGTAGGGAGGCTTGCATTAGATATTTCTTCCTGGACATTGGGAGCATTAAGCTTCTTCAATATTGTGATTCCCCCAAGATCATATAGCCAAGGAAATTCAACTTCGACCACTACTAGGAGGATGTCCATTGCCAAACATTAGTGCATTGACCACTTCACAATTAATGATGACTCTAATGAGAAGCCTATATCAAGGCCCCCTCTCTTGTTCTCAGTAGCCAACATCATCTCCAATAGGGCTTGACATTAATTATTTTTTTCAGCACCAGGACTTTGTATTTGCACCTTATTTTATTTTATATATTTTCTCTGACAACTTTTTAGCACTCTCCTCTCTATTTTGATTTAGTAGTTGATTTCACGCTCCCACATTGTACTTACACTGGACCTTTAATAAAATTATACTATCACTTTTTTACAAATCAATGGTCATGTTCATCATTGGCAAGAAACATAAATAATATGATCCAAGCAAACTTACAATAATATCTTGGAACTGTGAAATATTTCAATATTTATTTCCATAGACGGAACATTTTTTTTAAAACATATAAAGATGACCAAGTCCCAAATTGTAGCTTACCAGCCTTGTTAGACCATCATGATGGATGTGATCTCTTGGAGAAATATTGACATTTTATTATGTATGACACAATGAGCATGAGCAACATTTGCTTTGATTTAAAAAGGCTAGGTCCTTACTATCATGATAAATCGACAAGCAGGAGATCTAGAATACAGAGAAGTCAAGCCAAAATAGAGTTGTGATCTGGGAAAACTATTGGGATGAAATCCAAGGTGGAGATCGGAAGAGTGACTGGGTGATTGAGAAATAATAGTGTTATTAAGAATAAATTCCTTATAAACATAGTAAACAAAACTTTCATCACTAGTCAACAACCAATGAATGAATCACAACTTATATCAATATCTCTCCAGAAACAAAGATATGCGAAGGCGTTTAGAAGGAGAAAACAACACCATAATGTATTAATGATAATCACAAAACCATGAACCAATTACTTTTCTCAAAATACATTTGTCCATGTACATGGAATATATTACATTTTTCCATAAATTTGTCCCCCATACAAAAAACCGTAATCGTTGCATGTTGGGAAATATAAAACATTAACAAGTTCTTCTTTAGTGAAAGGACCATGCTATGATAGACCCTAGAAAAATGATAACAACAACCCATTCACATAATGGGGATCTATATTGATGGTGATCAATGATTGTTGTTGCAGTGGATGGTGATCCTATGTCATATTTGACATCTACATATGTGCTTAAAAATTCTCTGGACATTATATTAGTGGACATCTTTTCAATATCTGTAGAGCGATTGATGGTAAAATGTTGAAATTGACAACTCCAATTTATTTTTTCTTTATGAAGAGGTTTTAGATTGTCCTTCCGAACTTGATAGATGCCTTTCATCTGATTACATATCAACTCTGAGTTGGTTAAGACTTCAATATGATTGACATCTTGTTGTTTTTCGTCTTTTAGCCCTTCAACAAGGGCATTTGTCTTCATTCCAGGAAATTCTCTCTTTCCATGAAATAAATGATTTGTTTCCATATTGTAAAGGACAAATTTAACAACTGCTTGACCTGGATTTGGAAAGTAGGACACTTAAATGCATAAACGCCACTTTTGCACCATTTTCTACACTTCAAAAACCTGAAAAATAAGATAAGAATAAATTCATGTTAAACAAGTAGACAAGTATCTATTTCCTAATACGCAACATGTTTTTCAATCATATATAATTCAAAATAGTAGAATTTTTTTTCACAAATTCAATGTAAGACTGACTCACGCAATCTCTCATCATAGTTCCCAATTGGTGTTGTTGAAAGTAAACAAATAGAAGTGTAGGTTTCTTTCCCTTATGTTATAGTCCAACGTAGAATTTTCTTTAATGACAAAATCTCCCCAAAGTAAGGATAAAATAGGCGGCTTTTAAAGACAATAGAAGGCTATTTCCAACTCTATACATATTATTTTCCATTACCTTTTCTTACTGTTTCTATAAAGTACAAAATCATCAACTCAAGCTTTCACTGTCTTCATTTAGGAACAACAAAATTTCATCTTTATTAAATTCATTCCACTAGTGCGTTGCCATATATGCATGAAACATGGGCAAATCTTTAAAAAAATGGCTTCCTTTTTTTTTTCGTTGATCCAAAAAAATATCATTTTGCATTTAAATCTAATCAAGGCAGATCTCAAAATATATTAAACAATGGTGTACTTGACTTCTATCTTAGAGGTGAGAAAAAGCTAAAAACGATAGAGATGATGGCACATTCCTTACTAGTTATATTCCTGTAGATGGCTGCCAAGTGAATTGTTTAGGTTTTGATATTAATGTTCAATACTCTTTAATGCTTTTTATTTCCAATAGATATTTCAAACTTGACAATCCAATTTGTTTAAAATGTTTTTTAAAACCTATTCCCACAAACATGACCTCGCCATTTAATTAATCTTTGTACCTCAGGGACTCCTCACCATGACCATTCTGAGTGTACCCCAAAATCATGGTAGTCCATGACACCCCATTCCTTTCCGCCATATTGTCAAACACTCTGTTTGCTTCATCCATACTTCCACACTTCACATACATGTCAAGAAGGGCACTCCTCACAAATATACAAGACTCAAATCCAGTTCTAACAATATGCTAAATAAAGGTACATGCCATGAAAAATAAGGGAACCCAAAACAACCTGGACATTATCATCTAACTATCTGAAACCATACTCTAAATGAGGAATTTGACAAAAAAAGTTGCAATTTTTTCAAATTGCATGAGGACATGCACTAAATTAAGTATGGGGAATGATGGGCCCATAATTAGTAACATTTTGTCATTTTTCTACATTAGTGTGATCTCTTTTACCTTGTAGAAACCCTCATAATCATCTTTCCTACATCATTTTGTCATATTTCACATGAAATCTTCACATGAACTAAAGAAGGTTCTACAAAGGTAATAATTCTATTATTCTATGTTTTATATGTTTTTCTTTATAAATTTAGGCTAATATGTAAGTATTGTAGAAACTAACAATTTATGTAGCTCATCTATTAATCTGTAGTAGAATCCAAGGTTAGTAATGCTTTTAAAGTAGTGATGTTGAATGAAGCACATGGACAGGTAGAAAAAGACTCCAATAAGGTGATCCATCCATCTGGTGCATCAAAGAAGAGATTGAGTCATCACGGTGGTGAAATCAAATCTTAGGTCAACCCATCACATGGCACAAAGCGCGAAGATAGATTACACTAAGATTACTATGTGGTAGAGAAAACAACATCAAGTGATGAGATATCTTTATGTATCAAACATGTTAAAGAATAACACAATGATGGATTGAGTGTTCATATGCATTAATAGTGAGATACAAGTGAAGCATAGGGATTAAATTGGAAAAATATCAAATGAATACTTTCTCATCATCCTCATTCTCATTTATAGCATTTTTATTATGATTTTGCTATTTTAAAAAATGATAGAAATTGTCCTCACTTGGCAAGGTGAAGGACAATAGACACAACATATGAATTTCAAAGTGGAAAAGGGTTGGCACATTATCCCTGTATTATTTCTATTTGTATATTATAATGCCTTCATAACACTTTATTTCATATGCTTTATTGAATTGTATATTTTCCCTAATATCTACATGCGGTATAATTTTATGAATAGTTATTACCTAACGCATTATAAAGGATGCGATAATTTGTGCTTGATTGTTTTTACATTTGGTTTATTTTTCATATTTTTCATATTTTTTATATCATGAAATTATCAAATAAGGCTTGATTTAAATATATTATTGACTAGACAACTCATTTATGATTATTGTTAGTTTATATTTATGTGTATGGTGATATTTCTTTTGAAATTTTTAGATCTACAAACATGAGAAATGATGGTAAAGTGGGGAAAAGGAGAGAACTTAGTACTGTACGAAGAGTTATTTACTTGAGTTAAGGATTTTAATGGTAAATTGGGGATAGAAATTTATAATTTAGTTAACTTTTATCATTCCTTATAATTTGGATAATGTGGGATGTATAATGGGGTAAGTGTTTTGATGCTTCTCATGGATTAATGTGTATACAAGTCATTTAATTTATATGGTTGCATTAGTTAAAAAAAAAAAAAACTAGTAAAAGATCTTATTATGGGGGGTGTAGTCTTGTTGAGTTGATTCTTGTTATATGGTACTGATGTGAAATACAACATAAACCAATTGGTAAAGACAATGTAAACTATGATATTTTTAGTAGACATCACTTTATGTATAAATACAAAATTGTTCTCAAAATGACAACGAATCTACTATGTAGTGGAGATGCATAGCATGAAAATATATTTGTATATGTCAAGTACATAATCTATGGTACAGTGAAAAGGAATAATATTTTAAATCATATAGTGCTTTAGAATAAATTATAGTTATTTGGAAAATACAAGGATGCAATTTTGGAGAACAGTTTCATCTAAGGAATACATTCGTTTAAATATGAATTTTCTTTATTCTAAGATAAACTTTTAGTTGTTCAACATTGTATAAAAGCTAAAAAAATATTTATAAATTATATATAAAGTTACAAAAAAAGAAGAGAGAACAAGCAAGAAGAAAAAAACAGTCAAAATTATTTCTACACTTCAAACCATACAATGTAAACTGTGCATGTTATTTTGGGAAGAAAACTCTATACTAAAAAATTTTAAACACATAAATCCAATATCTGAAATAAGATAAATTATCTCACTCCCCATAACAAAAAGATGTAAACACACAAGTAATTCACTATAAAATGTATTTTCAAATATTTAAAACCTTTAGTACTAAAGTAGATTTTAAATATTTAAAATGTATTTAAATAATCAATATTAAAAAAAACAAATTTTAATAGAAATTTACATACTTGCATAATTATATAAATTAAATTAGTAGTAAACGTTAATAATTATCAATACATAATAAACATCGAAACATTTACATCATAATACATCTCACGTTTCTAAAATTTTAAAAATAATGAAATTAACTATCTTTTTATTATTATTATTATTATTATTATTATTATTATAAGTTAAACATATATTCGTTTTAGACATCATGGAAAAAGATTTTTATCCATGAAGGTTTGTATCCACTTTATTACAGAGTTTCTGAATCTATAGCTAGGGTATATTATGATATCAAATGCCTAAAAAACCATAACTCTTTTCATATGAAACTTGCTCATATGATATTTTGTTAATTAATCAATTTAACTAAAATGACTAAGAAAACATAACTACCTTCACATAAATCTTAGCCTTTGACTTGTGTATACTACTAATTTTTTTTTTTATCAAATACTTAATGGTCTTACCATAAATCTAATACTAATTAATAATGAGATTAAAATTTTGGAATCCCTATTCTATTTGAAAAGAAACATGTTTATCGATATAATTAAGTTTAACTTCATCTTAATTTAAGTTACCAATCACATTTGAAGTGGCTGAACATATAATTTCATATAAAAAAATTACCATTTTCAAATTAAAAAATGCATGCCAAACTGAAAAGTAACTCTATTACTATTGAAACCTAAATAAAGACATGCTATATATATTACTAAATATTGAAACCTAAATGAAAACATACTATATATATTATTGAGTACATATGGAAGAAAAAGAAAAATGTAAAGAGCTCTCTTGGGTCATTCTAGTAAACTTGAAACATTAATTGTTGATAGTAAAAGGCACGGGACTAGACAGAGCTTATATATAAAGTATCTGTTGTTATGCAGTAAGATAGCTAAAATATAACTTCGGATCCAAAAAACTGTATTTTTCAATTAAAAAAAAAATAAAACTAGTAATTCAATTCTATTGGTATTGAGGCTAAAAAATAAATAAATAATGTTTAAAGAACAATTTAATTCTACTAGTATTAAAACCAAATAAAAACCGTCAATTATATTAGAAATAAAAGCATATAACCATCTATCACATAGAAATATTAATTGAATTTGATGGAAACAAAAATCCCACCTTAAATTCATATTCAAATTCAAACCTGAAAATTCCAAATTTGCATGCACGTGGATGCTAACTACTTTGACAATAGATTCAAGAAAAGCATCTTACAACTTTTTTGTTATATACGTTGTGGTAAAGTGTGATCCACTCATTCAACGGATCATGGCGATTTTGAGATGGAATATTTTAAACCAATAGAGATGGAATCTTTATGTTGTTTTGAAATAGATGAGGTTGTGTGCGGTGCTTTTAAACCAATAGATGAAATTTTCTGTGTTTGCTTTTTGGAAGTGTTTTCTCTGATGGTTGTGGAATTGAAATGTTTTTTTATGGTATTGCAGGTCTATTCATTAGCTCTTATCTGTGATGCACAATTTTGTTCAGTGTGGGTA
>APFE030475399.1:91465-114856 GCA_000404065.3 Pinus taeda | reverse complement strand
TGCATTCGACAGTGTCAAGCAATTTTGTAGGAAACTACCGAAAAGGGATATAAGAATATATGGATATGACACTAGCGCAGTTCAATTAGAAAATTATCTTTGATTTCCATTCGGTAGTTCCGCTACAAATTTTCTAATAAACTTCGATCAATTTGGTTTGGATACTTGGCTACTCAGCTTGGCCCCTCCGACTAGGCTCCTGAGCTAGGCCAGAGAGATAGATATTGATTCAATTAATGGAAACATAGTTTGAGGTGAGGCCATACCTACGGGCGGACGGATCGAAACTGACCCAAAAGAGAAGGAAGAATCTTGAAGTTACCCATATTTTTTAAGTCTGAGTTCACATTCCCCATTCACATTATCCCATTACTGCTTGCCCAATACACTCATCCAGGATGGCCGAGTATGCATTCACTTATTAACGATTCCATTCAATCCACATCCTCTCCGCATTACCCAGCCCCCTTTCACTTTACCGAATGGACAACAACAGCCTTAGTTTTTGGGGTGAGGCCCGGATACCGAAGTCAGTCAGCCCACGACTGACAACTTTCATGGGGGCCCTTAAAAACCCCATATCCTGGACAAGTACCAGGATAACACACATTAGACCAACATACTGAACCTCATATAAGTAGCTGGAGAGATTACACAATAAGGGCACAATAAGCGAGGTATTATCCGCTTGAGCTATGATCCACCTTTCGATTACAAGATGAGGGACAATGCACGAGGTTCATGCTTAGGGTTCCACGATGAGGAGAAATGCTTGATGTTACACAATAAGGTGTTTCCAATTAGGTTTGCTTACCGATGGAGGTGATACCAATGAATGCTGAGGTCAACGTTTCTTTTGATTGGCGTTGGCAATAGCGATGGTGAGAAACAATTTATGATGGCTATGGTGTTGGCAAGGTCCGGAGGGCTTGCCCTTCCTAGTGCAAGGGAAGATACACACTTTTAGTTACCCTGCCCAATACGCATTTCGTTATATATGCATCCCATTACCATTTCACCTTCTCCCATTTTACTTGCTTTGCTTGATGTGAGATCTTCGATGCATTAGGTTCAATGCATGATGTTACACAACGAATTACAATTAGGTTAACCCCATGCATGAGGTTACTAGATGTATGTAAAGTTCGATGTCAATGTTTCTTTTTTTTATTACTTTGAAAGAAGGAGGTCATTGCCAGAGGGTGGCAGTCATTATCAATAGACCCAATACATTGTCCGCGAGCTCCACATTTTTCCTATTGATTAGATTGATTGATTCTATAACCAAGAGAGGTGCCCACTTCATACCCGATATAATAAAAAGAAAGAAGGTCTGGAGGTCTTGCGCTTCCGAGTGCAAGGACTTACATAGGAGATGGAGATATGGCCTTGGATAATCTTGTATATAAGAAAGTGACCTTATCCTTAAGAAGGGGCCTGATCCCAGTGGATACTGCCATGGCTACCAGCTTAAGCACCACCATTGGGGGCAGGCAGAATATTGGCTTGGAGCAGATTATTTCAAACAACCTTCCCATTTTATGTTTTCATTTACAGAAACCTTTCATTAGTGGTGGGGGGTACGAGGAAAGATCCTTTATCGTGGGTATTCAATTGGATTTTTTATTACTCACAATTGGGGACATGGATGTTGGTGAATTCATTATACCGATACCATATGTGAAACAGATTAAGGTTAAGCTTCATCCAACTTTTGATGTAAATGGCCTATTCCCTTTTGTATTTTCCTTGTATGATGTGTGTGTATATCTGGGCCCTTCCTTTGGGCTCTACATCTTGTATGAGAAACTTTCTTTTTCTAATGTGTAATGATGTTTCATTATGTACAGTGTCCTACCATAGAACACTGATATTGTAGATTTCGAATGTTGGAGGTAGGCTAGTAATTGCTTCTGATGGTGTATGGGATGCACTATGCAATGAAAAAGCGGCAAAGGCCTGCATAGAACTGCCAGTTGAACTTGCTGCGAGACAAGTTGTAAAGGTGCATGCCTACTTAGATCTGCATTCACTGCAAATGGTTTCACATTGCTGTGATACTTCCATCATTTGCTTTATTTATTTCAATTGAAGGTGCGAAGCTACCAAAGAAGAAATAGGAGAGGCAAGGTGCAAAGCCGCTTTGTCCTCCGGGGGGCAAGGTTCTCATTTCTGAGAAATATCTTATCTAGGCTTCCAGGCAATGATGTATGCTCATTTCAAGAAAAAGAAAGGTAGGGTCGATAAAAAGGAAGGTAGGTGAAGCTAGTTGTAATCCTCATCGGGTAAAGAGAGAGAGCCCAATCCCACCCAGCCAGCCAGCAAGGCAAGGCGCAAAGAATTGAAAGCCTTCCTGGCTTGCTAGTTGTTTCTCTCTATCTCTTTCCTATGAAGACTAGATAGGAGACCTAACCAGGAGACCTAGACCCCTTACCTCGAACTAGAAACGTGGCCCTCGAAATAGAACCTATAACTTGTTGACCCTCGACCTCTCTCTTGAACCTGACCATCTACCTTGAAATAGCACTTAAAAATATAGAACACACGTTCTTCAACTGCTGGATGCAATGATTAACCGTTACATATGATGATTCACCTTTTTAGGGAAGGTCAGATGCAATGGAAAGGAAAGGTCTTACCAGAAGGGCCAGATTGAGTCTTCTTAGAGGGGGGGGAGGTTTCCCTTTGGACCAGACTCTTTCAAAACTTATCAGTCGTTGGTTTCGTCCAATCAATTCTCATCTTGGGGGTACAAAGCATAATGTCTCTAGGCAGTCCGACTAGATAGTCAAGTGCATAAAGCTCTAGCCATTGCCAGTCAATTTTTGTCAGAAGGAGTCGATCATTTCCGGTTGTAAGAGCCACGTTCCCAATTTACAATCATAGCTGGGCTGGGATACTCGGCTGGGATGGCTGCTGCGCTATGAAACTGCACTATTCAAATGAGCTAATCGGCTTGGCAAATCAGTTTAGATAACGGGATGAGTTGGATACTGTCAGTGCCTAGAAGCTACGGTAAGTCTAGATAGCCTATAACGTGCCCAGGCACCTGTACTCATCGAACCTATACTTAGGCATGAAGTATAGTATGTGCCAAGTAAGTACTCAATCATAGTTGATGCCGCTAGTCAATGTTGATTGACGTTGACAATGGCAGAGAAGGAACCAACCCACAGTTGCTAACACTACATGATACGGAACCGGAGTTACTATAGCGACACATAAATATAATCCAAGGGACCTAATCGAAGGGGCCTAAGACACAAGGAGGGAAATAATAAATGGGGACCACTCAATGGGGTAAGGTGGGCTATATCTCACAACAAGAGCAAGTCGTATGACACCTTGTGTTATATATGATTCACCCAGGCGGGTAAGGTGCACCAATTCACTAATTCACCCAACAGGATAGGTCATAAAATACCCCTTACTACCAAATGAGAATGAGTGAGCGATGGATGAACTACCCGGTGCGGAGCAGGAAATAAGTTCACTTGGTACTGCTTCTTTCAAAACTTATCATTTGCTAGTTTTTTCTAATCAATTCTCATCTTTATACGGTACAATATAAAATACCTAATCGGGGTATTAAAAGTATATATATATATATTATTATATTCTCTATTTTAGATTTCTTTCATAAAAAAATCCTTTTTAGGGGGGGGCCGAGATCTCGTTCGGGCACAGAAGTTGTATTTTCTTTTTATCAAACTAGGATGCAACAGTAGGGCTCGACCAAAAGCTAGTACTTATTTGAGAGGGGCACCCAATAAGTAAATTGAACATTTAAGAACTTTTTACCTAGGATAGGTAGGATGCCGTCCTCCCCATAAAAAGTGAGAAAAAAGGCCCACATCAATAGACGAGAGGATGGATAAGAGAAGTTTAACATCACGGGCCAACAGGGTAAAGAAAGAATGCATCACTAGCCGAGAGAAAGGAGAAAGACGAAATGATTGATTGAGTTCCATGGCCAGAGGGAACTGAATATTATGATGCTGACCTAAAGATGCGGACAAGGGGAATGGATTATCTAGCGATGTAAGGTGCACCTATTTCCCAAACTACACCACCCATTCCAAGTTCCCACTAGATGAGAGAAGGAAGGCCTTATCGCAGAGAAGTGAAACATGTTCTCAACAGACGAGGTGGTGTCAGCAAAGAAAGGTAGAGCAATAGATCTAGGTTTACAACAGCTTGGTTATATACGAGTCGTCATACAGTAGGTTAGGTAGATTCCATTCAACCAGGACAGGTTAAGAGGAGACGTTCAAATACCATCCCCGTTTACAACTGATGACGAGAGAAAGATCCTCTGTTTCCCACCTTCCTGTCGGCCGAGACTCCCTAGTCACTGGAGAGGGGCACAGAGACACGATGGGGGAGCACTTTGATTGAGGGAGTAATTGATCGAGATACTCATTCACCAACGGAATAGGCATGGAGGCCGATAATCATTCAGTGGCACAGAGAATATACACGAGGAAGGAGGAGCACTTGTAGGGAGGGAGGAAGGTTAGCTTGAGGGGCACATATATCTGATTGAGGAGCAATTGTTAGGAGAAATTGATGGGAGGAAGGAAGTCATCCCCAGGATGCAGGGAGGTTAGGCACTAATTTACCCATTGATGCCCATGGAGAACAATTCTAGTACCGCATTACCGAGACACAGGATGCACATTGAGGAGAGCGCTAGCCGATACACCGTATGGAGGGATGGATGGAGGGAATTATCATGCAATTACATATGTTGCACCATTCAAAATCATTCGCCAGACATACATAGGTGGTCATTTCCCGTCATAGCAGCCCTACCTTGACCTAGACGCAAGGGCTCTACACCTGGACCTCTACATCACTACATAGCACCACCCTACCAGACACACATAACCCCACATGAAGACACACATAGCTTAGTTCATACACTTACTAGTGATTATACTTCTTAATAGCATATAAAATACAGTAATGAAAGTACAAGCGCATGGCGCATTATGGTGTCATCTCATATATAAGGCATTAGATGAAATTGAGGGAGATCTCCAAAGAAATATCTATTTTCCACAGCTATACCTTTGTGTCTATTTCGCACCATCACTATTATATATGATATAATCCATTATTTCGCCCCCTACTTATTTAGTTAAGGGTGTCTGTCTTTCTTTTTTTGTGGCAGTATTTCCGTATAATAAAGAGAGAAGGTATAATCCAACAACTATTTCATAGCGCCAGCGTGCCTATTTTCATTGTTCTGTTAATAGAGCGCCAACGTCCTTGTCTCTTGGTAACTCGTATTCTAACATCTAGACCCTGCTAGGTCTCCTCCTCTATCTGTGTTGCACCTAGTCCCACCGTGCTGTTCACTGCACATAGAAGTTGTTCAAGGAATCAAAGAAGCCGTTCACTTAGAAGTCGTTGTTCACGAGAGGTAGGCACTTCAATT
This sequence comes from Pinus taeda, assembly GCA_000404065.3. Lineage (NCBI taxonomy): Eukaryota > Viridiplantae > Streptophyta > Pinopsida > Pinales > Pinaceae > Pinus > Pinus taeda. Next base: position 109,413 of record APFE030475399.1, on the reverse strand, counting down.
TTCGTACTTTTGAAGCCTACTTGATTAATCACGTGGTTCTTGTGCAACAGAAAGTAATAAAGTAGGCATAGAAAGAGAAATAGTCAAGGTTCTAAGTGCTTGCTATACCCACAAAGCATTGCTCAAGCAAGTGGTGGTTTGGAAGCGCATACAATGCTCAAATTTCAGGTCAGTGAGCCTGCCTATGCAAGGTTGGTAAAGAGAACAGGGTTGGTAGAGTAGATAAACAAAAGGTAAAGAAAGTAAGCATCTAAAGTGCCTTTCCTTTCCTAGCAATGCTGTTTTGGCATATCCTGGTAATGAATACTGGCTGTCTAAATTCATCACTAGTATATGGGGTTTAAGTAGCACCAATTTGAGTAGCAGGATCATTTAGACCATTATAGTAATAAGCAAAGTTAGGTCTATTCGTGTTGCAGGAACAGGGTGTAATAGAGAACCCAAGACCCAGGTGAAACAATGTAAGGCTATCATATCTATAAGGTGTATCTGGTAGATTTCCTTGCCCAACTAGGGGTAGCGCATTTCACTATCGGTGTTGTCCTTTGAGTAGGCAAGTGGGCTTACATAACATTGAATCGGGGTGGGCAACCATTGGTCACGCCTAATTCTATTGGAAAGACTCTAGAGGTTTTCTGGGTATATTTTCACTTTGTTATGCCAATTTGATTACTTTAGGCCCTTTTCTTTTGGATAGGAAGCTAACAGGTGCCCATGTGAAAAGAAGACCCTACACTAAAAGGTAATATGCTCATAATCCACAATCTAAGTCCAACAACAGTTGCCATATCTCAGGACTATTTGATTGGGAATCCCTTTACTTATATCTTCGCATATGTAGAGGCGAGCAAATGTGGTGGCCACCTTGGCCTTGGTGGCATCACTAATACAGATGTACTCACCCAATACATCTCTAATAGCTTCCATAGATTGAGGACTCAATAACTCCAGGGGCAGTTTGACAATCTTACCCAAAGCGGAACCAGGGACAAGGCTAAGCCAGAAAACAACAAGAATAAGAAGAAGGAGTATGAGAATAAGATTAATGCGAGTACGCCTTGACTAATGCCAGCTCGCTACGTAAAATTTGATCTTTATCCAATCCCAATAGTTTCATATCCTGATCCCACGCTTGTTTACCAGGGCGAACCATCACCAGTAGCAAAGGGAGCAAAGGCGAAGACATAGGGAACGGAGAAAGAAGTAGTGAAGGCGAAGGAAGAGATGGAGACAAAGGTAGAGCCCGTTCGAGATGCCGATCCACTTGTTTATCTAGAAGCATAGGATGACCCAGTAGCAGATCCACCAGCATCACCTTGTCCAGTTCCAGTCATTGATCCAGTTATGTATAGCGATCGAGAACCAGTCCCGGCAGTTTCAGATTAGCCCATTGGTAAAAAACCACCACTAGCATCAAAGGCAAAGACAAGCATGGCCGGGGTGGATTCATAACCAGTTGAAGCAGCACCACTCGTAGATTCTCTTATTTATTAAGATCCATATGTAGATTTAGTTTCCCGAGTTTATGGACTTTACCCAGTTTCTTCGGTTGATCCATCAATTGAAGACCGAACGGCGGGGGCAAAGGCAGAATAGGCATAGGCAGTTCGCTCCCTTGTTAGATATCAAGATGCATAACCTGTTGGAGAGCCCATGGACTTAGTTTACTCAGAAGCGATTGATCTTTTTCAACTCGTTGAAGCTGCGGTTTACTAATAATCCACTGAACTAGAATTAGTGGATCTCGTAAAGGGAGCAAAGCCGGAGTTGGAGGTTCCATTTCGAGTCGAATAACCAATTGGAGTTTATCCCATTCCAAGGCCATATGCATATACGGATGGACCTACCTACTTAAGGTTCAATTCTAAGGCCACCACCTCGTAAAGATCCATATCCCTCTACGGATGATCCAGTTTCATAACGAGTTTACTCAGTAGTTGGCCCAGCCCAAACATCAATTGAAGCATATGGAGAGGCAGAAGCTGCAAGCGTGATCATGAGCACGCACACTATAGGTATAGGATAGACCGAGAATTCGTCGTTTACCAGGTTTAAGCAATCTTAGGTGAATCTGCTCCTACCTATGTATCTGTCCCTGTCTCTACAGTGGTGGGTTAACCGCCCCACCCCTCATGCCTTCACTGGGTAAACTGGATATGCAACCTCTCTAGCTTCGGCCTCTGTAGCCACCTCTTATGGTTATCAGGCAGGTGGTTTTGACTTCCCGATAGATAGGAACTGGGCCTTTGACTTACAATGGATGTGTGTTATTGACGTGTGTTATTATATGGGTGGGCCCTGGGTTTGATCGGGGCAGAATAGCAGGTGGTGATGGATGGCAAGAGGAGACTGACTGACGTATGTTTGGTATACGCTGATGGATACGTTGGGGGAGTTGCTAAAGATAGCTCATATAAAGTACAGGCAATGGCAGAACACCACCACTTCTAGGAGGAGCTCTAGCTTATGCTGGAAAAAGGGTTCTCACTGGCCAAGGAGCTGGAACTAAAAATGGATCCATTCGAACAATATTTGGATCTGCTTTTGCAACCGCCTCTGTTTATGCTTTCTTGACCTCTGTTCTTGCTGCTGCCTTCGGTACCAAAGGAAAAGGTCTACGGGGCAAGGACCGACAGGGTCTTGCTTGACGTTAGGAAAGCAAGGGGTTCCCCCGTAGGGACAAAGGCTTCCCTTCGCTTGATTCCAAGACCATAGCCTGTTTCATAACCCATTGAAGCATCCTTAGAACAATCCGTTCTAGGTTCCGTTAATGGTCGAGTTGGTTCCTCTGCTTCCTTCTATGTTGTGTGTTTGTACCATGTATGGTTATGATTTGATGAAGAGCCTGTTTGTTTGGGTTTTTCATTTGGGTTTTTTCTATTTGATATGTTTTGATGTGAATTTGACCAAGAAGATTAGCGATAAGGGATGTATGGACAAAAGAAAGAAAAACAATGCATGGACGAAAGAAAGAAAATCAATGTCATGAAGGGATGATGTATTTACAGTGGAGAAAGGTAACTAGAGAGCTGTAATACTCATATTTCTTACAAATGTGATAGGTACATTTCTTGTATTTATTATTTGCTTTTGTTTGCATAGATTGAAATAGAATTTTTTTTGCATGATAATTCTTTTAAATTCTCTCTCGATCTCATTAATCGCTTAAGTCTACTATGTACTTCAATATTTTTTCCCTCTTCTTAGTCCGCTCGCAATCCCATTAATTCCTTCTATTATTTAGTTTTATTTTGATCTTCTGGCTCTATTCTCTGTTGGCATTAATTCTCAATTTGTTCTTTCTATGTAGTCTATTTATTTTTCGATCTTTAAGCCTGTTTTGTTTTTTATGAAAAGCCTGTTTCTTTCATCAATTGCAATTGTAAGAATTTCGATGTGGATGGTTGTCTTTCATTTGGGTTTTTCTGTTTTGTATCTTTTGATCTGAAGATCAGCAAGAAGGGATACATGGATGAAAGAAAGAAAGTCAATGTCATGAAGGGATGTATTTACAGTGCAGAAAGGTAACAAGAGAGCTGTAATACTGATATTGTATGTTTCTTGTATTTATTTGTTTCTTTGGTTTTGTTTGCGTAGATTGAAGTAGAATTTTTAACTGGACTGGCCTAATGTTAATGTTTTTAAATATTTATTCTTCGTTATTTCTCTATGGATCTCATTAATCACTTAAGTCTGCTATGTAGTTCAATCTTTTTTCTGTCTTCTTAGTCTACTCGCAATCCCGTTAATTACTTTTACTCTTTAGTTTTATTTTGATCTTGTGGCTCTATTCTCTGTTGGCATTAATTCTGGCTCTGTTCCTTCCATGTAGTTTTCGATCTTTAACCTTGCTCTGTTCTTTCTATGTAGTTTTATTTAACCTAACTACTGGTAGGTTTCTTTCATCATGAATGATACTAATTTTATGTTTCTTGAATTAAAATAGTTGAATTAGAGAAACCTCCCTTACAATTATATTTCCTCTGAGCTTCTCTGAAAGCAAAACCAAGTCCGTTCATCTCAGTTTTATTATTCCATCTCCCTTACACCTATATTTCCTCTGAGCTTCTCTCAAAGCAAAACCGAGACCGTTTATCTCAGTTTTATTATTCCATTTTCCTTCTGTTTTCCTCGGCTCTACAGTTTCTTCTTCATTCATTTCAACCGTTATAATCTCATTGAATCAAAAATATTCGCTCGATCCGTTTCATTGTTTTGTGCTGCATCGTTTGAGCAGAGCAATACAAACCTCCATGGGCTTCAGTTACAATTACAGTTCTATTTCCTTTGAGCCAATATTCCTCTCCAATGTATTAAGGGGATCTGTTCCATTGTTTTATGCTGCATCGTGTGACACAGAGAAATTACAATTACAGTTCTATTTTCTCTGAGCTTTACTCTCAAAACAAACCCCAATCTTGTAATTTCAACGAGTATTCGTGAGTTTCTATTTCGTAAGTTTCTAAGGATTAAACCTGGAATTTTATACTCCGCAAATCTCAACAAGATATTCCTACCTATTTAGAAAATAATAGCCAGTGATTTTCAAAGAGGTGTTCTATATAACTAGGCAGCGAAGAAATTATGAGTCAATCTGAGTAACAATAATGAATAATTCCCCACATCTAAAATTTAAGTATAAATCAAATCTTTTGCATACAAACTTTTCTTTCATGTTTGTTGAACAATGTCCTCAGGATTTTGATTCTATAGATTATATTATTCCATAATTCTTTAATTGCTTCCAAAATAGAAGTAATTTAGAATATTTATAAATTAATAAAATAGTAAACATTGTCCTTGGAGCTGGACTAGGAGAAGAAAATACAGAAATTGGAGAATTCCATAAATACATAGAAGAATAATTTGATTTTATCTAATAATTATTTTTTTCTAGCCTTCTCATAACTAGAATGTCAAACCACAACAAGAATAAGGTATAGAGTATTTTCAATTAATATTTTCAGTATTTTAGGTTAAATATCTCAAAGTCACTTGCCTTTACTCAGTCATAGATGTAGTTTGTATCCATCCTCTAAGCTCTGCTCTCCATGGAAACCTAATCCTTTCATTTCAGTTTTCGTTATGTTAATATATTTAACACTGTAATGATTTAGTTTTATGAGAGTGGTTTTTACTGATTTTTTTAGTTGGGATGAATTTATTATTGTAATTTTATTGGTCCAATTTATATCCCACCCATTTCATATTATTACATTTATTCATTGATTTAGTTTATCTCTATGAAAGTTTGTGGTTTTATTTAAATTGGTTTTTTACTTTTACATTTATATGTTTGTGAGTTTTATGTCTCATAAAAATATAGTTGACTTAACTTATGCCTCTCATAATCAATTTTGGATGGGCCCTCCAATTATATTTTTATATTTTACAAATATATTTTTAATTTAGAAATATGTTTTTTGTTTATGTCTTATAAGGTATGGTACATTTAAATGTGTAGGTTATTGGATTTCTCTAAATGAATTTCAATTATAATTTTATATTTTACAAACATGTTTTTCATTTAGAAATATGTTTTTTATTTATATCTTATAACATATGTTACATCCTTCCCGGCTGCGGGTGTTAATTAGAGCATTGAATGAGGAGGAAGCCTTATTAAATGGCAAGTGGCCGCCCGCTCCAGCCATATGGATAGAAGCCTCGAGAAGCCATCACCTCAGTCCGGCCAATAGATATGCGAGCATTAATGGTGGGGGGAGAACAGCTAGTTGCAGAGGTATATTGGTCGTTTGCCTGAGTTCGACAATGAGCGGGGTTCAGTTGGAAGGTGCGAGAAGCTCTGTCTGTAGGAAGCTCTGTATTGTCTCATTTGTGAGTGGTGCGTTCAGCTCTTGGATGACTGCACCACGGGTGCATGATCCCAAGCACAGACCTAGGCCCTTAGCTCTGGAGGCCCTGGTTTCAAGCCTGGATTTTCAGAGAATTCGCGGCTCTGTGTTATGGTTCGGTGCATTGTGTGTCATTCTGTCCTTTATCAGCACTGTTTCTGAGCGCCTTCGACCTCCAAAAGCTCTGAGTGTCGCGGTGTCTCAGTTCCTCTGTGTCCCTGTTCGAGATTTGGTCCTTTGGTGCCTTGGTCATTCCTGGTTCTAGTCGATTCAGCTCTCTGGGAGCAATTCACCCCGCGCAGCTCTTGAAAAGGCTCGGCTCTCAACCTATGTGGTAAGCATTGCTATTAGTATTCGCGTTCCATTACCTGTTTTACATCTGTTGTATAAGTTGTTGCATGGGTTTAGAATCCTCGGTGGCACAAAGCATTCACGGCCTCTGGGCAGAATTGGTTCTTTGTTGGTTACAGGATGCCGCGTGAGAGGCTACGTGGCGCTTGCAGGCGGCGAGGCTCAAGAGGCGGTACCAGAGGGCGGGCTTCATCGCCACGCTCCTCGGCATCCTTCGACTCCCCGTCGGAGGAGATTAGCTCACCAGGAGCTCGAAGAGGGCGTGGAAGAGGCAGAGGATGGGGAAGAGCCGCGGTGTGTCCGTTTGGTGGGCACCCATCAACCCGCTTCAGGTTTCCGTGTGCTCTGGACAATGCAATATATTATGTTTCAGTGCGCATTGGAAAATGCAACCATGCTGATCGACCAGAAGCCCCAGCAGAACCGCGGCCACCCTCGCCTGTTCAGGGTCCGCGATTACAGCTTGTGGAAGCCTTGGGTGCGGTGGCGGGGAATAGAGCTGGACCAAGCGAGCCTACGAACGACGACGCGCCATACACAGACTTGAGTGCCTCAGACTCCTATGGCTGTAAAGTGGTGGAGGAGCAACCAGGCACATATGTCTATCTAGCGGTGGAGGAGCCACCAAATCCATACACCTAGGCACGTTGCATGGTCGTTCGGTGTGGTATGGATACTCTTTGTTCAGTTTCAGGATGTAGATGTAGTTGCTATAGTCAGTAATGGGAGTCTGTCTATGATAGTTTTCGGGTCGCACCACTCAGGTTTTGGTATGTCGATTATAATTTCTGTGTTTGTAATGTCTATGTCGGTCATGTTTGTGTCTGTAAACTCCTCCCTCGCCTCAGCAGGTAGTGGAAGGTTCAGTTTTTTGGTGGTTCTAGCTTGGGGTCAGCGGACAGTTTCACAGTCCCTCTTTTTCTCCAGCTCAGTCTCAGTCTCAGAATGTCAAACTGATCAGGTGGCCAAATCATGGTGGCGAATGTAACTCTCTCTGTAATATTTTTGTAATATAATAGAATTAGTATGATTTACACAAAAAAAACATATGTTACATCCTCTTTTTACATTAGTATTGTGGTTAAATTCAATGAATTTTAAATTGTATATTCATACATTCGATTTATTTTAACTAAATTTTGTTATATCTAATTTTTTATTAATGATATTTAATTTAATTTGTTTTTGAATGATTTCTTTATTAATGTTGTTTAGTTTAATATAATTTTTAAAATGATTTTCAAATTTAAATATTTAATATGTTATTTAAGTTTTTCACTATATTTATTAATGATACAATGATGTATGATATACATATTTTTAATTAAAATAACATAATGTACAAAGAAAAATGTTTGAATTTATATAATATAAAGTGATAATGCTCTTAAATTTAAATATTTATGATACAATTTAATTTTATCATAAATATTTAAATTTAAGAGCATTATCACTTTATATTTACGCCACAAGGCAATCCCTCTGAAATCAACTTTGCTTAGTGACACCGTGTACTTTTAAACGCCGTTGATACTATTTGTTAGACGATTAAAGTATTTTGGCCCGTCGGATCAGAACGTAGTTATTACGCTTACGCTGAAAGTAGTTAAGGTAATTATATGTTTAACTGTGTCATTTTCGACGATTAATGAATTTTGCCCCGTCCGCTTTAATCCCGTCCGATCACAACGTAAGTATTATGCTTACGCTGAAAGTTGTTAAGGTATTTATAGCTATAACTGTATCATTTTGGGTTCATTACCGTCACTCCAAGGAGGTTCCTGGGGAAGATTCAGGGGTATTTAATCAAGTAGTGCAGAGAGGAAAACCCACGAAAGGAAAGCTTGAGAGTTGTTAATTTTTAAAATCGTGGAGGAGCATGGCTGCTGGTTGTGTAACAAAAAATCGTGGACGAATCATTGTTTCCTTTGCAGGTTCCTATAAAAATAACACTCATTCCCCCATTGGGAGGTTCCTTGCGAGGTGAAGAAGACTAGTCAAGGATAACATCAGGTATAGTTTTGGGTTTTATCTGTGATATCTGTGACTTAAATTCTTTTGCTTCAAGGTTTCACATCATTTATCTAATTGTCAATGCTTTTTCACATTGAGTTTAGAAATAGTTTTGAATTTTATTAATTTGTTTATAGGTTTTATTTATTTGTTTATCAAGGGCCTATTCCTTTCTTTAAATTTTCTTTTACAGGCTTCATGGTGACTTTGTATTTGATTTGTCGATTTGTTGGGCTCGATGGATCCTGAAGGACCTGGAGGTTTTGTCGAACCAGGTTGGCTCGCTTATGGAGAAACATTCCGTTGGAGGTTTTGTCGAACCAGGTTGGCTCTTTTATGGAGAAACATTCCATTTTTCAGAGGAATTCAGGTAATGATATTTATTATTGTAATGCGTACCTGAGCTGCAAGAATAGTGATGTGGGGTTTGAATGAGGCTAATCAACTACATACTTTTACAGGTTGGCTCGCTTATGGAGAAATTATTCATGGTCGATACACAATGCTACTGACCAATAAAAATGCGAAAAGATTACTACATCGTATGAAAGTAAATTGCGGACGATCGCATTTGCTGGGCATGGGCTACGTCATAATAGAGAATGTCGAAGGCAATGAAAGTGAGACCCACAACGTTTATCTAATTGCCAATGTGAAATACTTTCACATCATTAATCTAATTTCCAATGCTTTTTCACGCTGAGTTTAGAATTAGTTTCGAATTTGATTAATTTGTTTATAGGTTTCTTACTTTGTCAGTAGGGTTTTTCAATATGCTGATAATGGTCTCCACCCTTTTAAATCCCTGCATCCCTGCTTAGTGGACGTTTATTTTCAATATGTTGATGATGCTCTCCACCCTTTTAAATCCATGCATCCCTGCGTAGTGGACGTTTATTTTGCAGGAATTCAAATTTTTGACGATAAAGAACAAAATCAAGGGCCTGTTCCTTTCTTTAAATTTTCTTTTACAGGCTTCAAGGTGACTTTGGATTTGATTTTTTGATTTGTTGGGCTTGATGGATCTTGAAGGACCTGGAGGTTTTGTCAAACCAGGTTGGCTCGCTTATGTAGAAGCATTCCATTTTTCAGAGGAATTCTGGTAATTATATTTATTCTTGTAATGCGTACCTGAGCTACAAGAATAGCAATGTGGGGTTTGAATGAGGCCAACCAACTACCCATTTTTACAACTTGGCTCGTTTATGGACAAATCATTAATGGTCGATACGCAATGGTACTGACCAATAAAAATGCGAAAAAATTACTGCATCGCCTTTGCTGGGCATGGACTACGTCATAATAGAGAATGCCGAAGGCAATGAAAGGCATAAATTGTGGAACAATTCCAACATGCGAATGGGAAAATCTAAATAAGATGGGGAGATGTAGCGTAAATGAAATTCTAAATATGTATAATTGAAGTTGATTTAGGGTGCCTAAGACTATATTTTTTTATTATTAATTATTGAATTAATATTGCATATAAATCTCATAAAATTCATGCAAATTATAATTGAGGGCTTTGATCTCTAGGTTTGTCTTTGGGTCATTAACATGGTGATGCCTTGTGTCAAGCACTAAACCACAGACGAACAAACAAAATGCTGCAAAATGTTACAATCATTACTATAGTAAACCCAATGACTCTACACATAAGAATTTACAAAATGCCGCAAAATGTTACAATCATTACTATAGTAAACCCAATGACTCTACACACAAGAATTTATTCTTTACTTGAAGAGAATATTGCTTAACCATATCCACAAAAATATTGCAAGGTGGAAAGCATTATGCAGAACAGAATCTCTGTTATTATAACTTGTAAGTTGTAGCATTGTTCCAACCAATAAAACTATCTTCATATTTTGGAAGATCAAATGGCAATAAGTTTACTATAGTAAACCCAATGACTCTACACACAATAATTTATTCTTTACTCTAAGACAATATTGCTTACCCATATCCACAAAAAGATTGCAAGGTGGAAAGCACTATGCAGATCAAATGGCAATAAGTTTACTATAGTAAACCGAATGACTCTACACACAAGAATTTATTCTTTACTCTAAGAGAATATTGCTTAACCATATCCACAAAAAGATTGCAAGGTGGAAAGCATTATGTAGAATAACTTGTAAGTTGTAGCATTGTTCCAACCAATAAAACTATCTTCATATTTTGGATGATCAAATGGCAATAAGTTTTGAAGAATTCAATCATAAGTAAGTTGTAGCATTGTTCCAACCAATAAAACTATCTTCATATTTTGGAAGATCAAATGGCAATAAGTTTACTATAGTAAACCCAATGACTCTACACACAAGAATTTATTCTTTACTCTAAGAGAATATTGCTTAATCTTATCCACAAAAAGATTGCAAGGTGGAAAGCATTATGCAGAATAACTTGTAAGTTGTAGCATTGTTCCAACCAATAAAACTATCTTCATATTTTGGAATATCCAATGGCAATAAGTTTTGAAGAATTCAATCATAAAAAACGTCGAAGGTCATTGGATCACGTGATTAATGGTACCCTTTCCTATGAATCTAATATTTTTATGCACTTACAATTAAGGGAACAAACAAGTTCCAAACAATGTATACCACAGGAACCAATAAATAGTATATTTGATAGTCCTTTCTAGGCTCAGCAAAAACAACATTACTTCTCCTTAAATCCTTCATAGTCAAATTATACAATTGTTGTACAGCACGAGGCTCATGTTGTTGTTAATCAACGACTAGATTCCTTCAATATCATATAGTGATTAATGCACCAAACATAGGTGTACCAATTGCAATGACTTATATATCATTTTACTAATGTTGTCATGTCAAAATAAATGTGATAAAATTAAGTCACCTTTAAGAATAATCTCATTGCAATCTCTATACAAGGATGTATGTCCTATCATTACTCATTCTAACTAAAATAACTTTAGTGTTCAATGTTAACACCTGGACCACAATATGTAAGTATGATGTAGTTGTGTAGAACAAATATTTCACAGTAGCCTCAAGAAAGGATGTAGATTGGTATTGGACAGTTTGTCTTAATTAATCTTAAACTATGCATACATAATTCACTCATACTAAGGGATAGTTGAAAGCTTAGACATTTCCAACTCATAGAAGCTACCTCATATTTGTGTCTTCATATCCTTGTATTTGTTTGCAAAAGCTCTACGGACTTACCCTCAGAATTATGCAAAGACTTTAACCTTAAAAAAGTGTCAAGGATTCCCACAAAGACAATACATTACCAACTCATAGAAGCTACCTCAGATTTGTAAGTTCATATCTTTATATTTTTTTGCAACAAATCTCCGGAATTATCGTCAGAATTATGCCAAGACTTTAATCTTAAAATGTCTCAAGAATTCTCACAAATTTTCCTTCCAAATGTCCTTAAGAGGATTCAAAATAAACAAATTGTTTGTTTATGCCCTACTGGGTGTCTAGAATGTAGACGAACTCTTTCTCCATGCGTACAGATAGTTATAGCATGAGGAGACGGAATCCTTGAATTGTTGGTATTGAGAGCAACAACCATTGAATTCGGCATTGAGAGAAACAACCATAATGGTAATCAGCATGCCATAGGGCATTAAATGCCGTTATGGAGGCCTCTTTACCATGCATGCCCATGGGCTTCCATGGGAACATACCCCAGCATCGTGCATTTCTCCAGGAACGGTGACCCCATCGCGTCAAACTTTCCAGGAGTGGGTGACCCACCACCTCCCGGCTGGTGCCCGCCATGCTGGCACATTTTCAAAATAAAAGCTCACGCCAAATCAGCAGCCCACGTTCTGTTTTCATTTTGTTTTCGATTCCTTGCTCCATTTGAGCTCCACTAGCTCACCTCGCAGGTCCTCTACAATCCTCAAGCAGTCACTGCTCCTGCTCACAGTGTTGAATCCCTGCCTCCTGTGCACGCTAAGGTGTAAGGTGAAGTAAACCATAACAATAAAAATGCAAACTGCTTAGATACGAGATTTAATTACTTGGTACAATGGATTAGGTTTTAGGGCATGCTACATTCTTTTTCCATAAAAAAATAATGTTTAATATTGTTATCTTACCAGACAATTGACAAATCATTAGAGAAACAAAGTTTATAACACTCCAACGCCTTTTCGGCCATGAATAATCCAGCGGGCATATCAGTAAAACAAATCAAACAATCAGTCTGCATTTACATACACCTATTATACATAAAATCCAGTCTAATGATGCATTAAGTTTAAGATTACTTTTGCAAGGGTGATTAAAGATGGACATAGGTGCCTCTGTTTTGTCTTAAATTTTGGCTATGATTTAAAATCTTTGAGGTATGACAGTAGATTCGACCAAAGATGCACAATATAACACTTCAACTATTAATGTACCAGATTGTTAACAGTAATATGGTTCTATAGCAAAACCACAAAAGATAGGGCTAATTTCCCACATAGTAGTAAATCGACCACCAATATACTTTGAGTGCAATGTTAAAATTCTATAATCCAATATTCTAACTATAACTGGTTACTTGATTAATGTCTAACTACCAGATAACTGTTATGTTACCCTTGCTCCAAGTTCCACTTGTGATGGGAAATCCTTGTTGTAATTGTTGCGTTGGTTGTCTTGCCACAGAGGTTTGAATAACCTTCTCGTACTTTCAACAATTCAAAATTCCCTATTAGGTTGTTCCAAGTTTGAAACCGTTGCCTCTTAAAAGATCAAGGGGGGCCCATCTTTGCTTCTGGTAATAACCTTCTCCTACTTTCAACAATTCAACATGCCCTATTAGGTTGTTCCATGTTTGAAACCGTTGCCTCTTAAAAGATCAAGGGGGACCCTCTTTGCTTCTAGTAGCCCTGGGTTAGAACTTTCTACCACCAAATTGTTTGAATGGTCCTGGATTGGTTGTGCTATTGTTTTTGTTACCTGATCTGTCCTTACCCTCCAAACCACTTCAGTTTCCCAACAAGAATTTACTTTGACCCTCCTGCACCCTTACAGTCCAACACTGATTCACTTTGCATAGAATTGTTGTTAACTTCCAAATGCTTTAAATAAAGGGGAGAAAACATTGAAATGTCTAGGTATGCCCTACCAGTTTCTGTAGCATATGGAAAGCTCTTCAAAAACATTTCAAAGGCACAAATTTTGTCACTACAGATCCTTGTATTTGTTGGAGTGAAACTGGTTTCCTCCTTTAAAGCATGTAACAAAAAGTGGGGGGAGAAGAGGGGATTCATTTACTGTATGTTTTCTACGAATGTTGTTAAGGGCTAGACCTGTAACATCATGTATGTTGTCACAAAATACTGTTAGAAAGATGATTTTGAGGTCTTCAACTATCACACCATTCACCACCTCACCTGATCCACTTCTTACATCATGGTAACCCCTGTCTGATACAACACTTAAATTTAAGATTTCAAGATATGCCTCGGCTTGGAAGTCAGTTTGCACAGGGATCTTAACACTGAGTTGTGCTCCTTCAGAATTCTTTTTCCTGAGAGTGATGCTCTGAAGAAACTCAATCGAACTATGTTAATTGATAGCTATTGCCTTAGCATTAATATTCTCCACTTGAGAATTCGTTTGGGAATTTCCTTGGCTTATTTTAAAATTCTCAACATTCTCAGTTAGCCCCTCAACAACATGGTAGTGGATGCATTGCAAATCCAATCTCACTATTGCCTCGTCCATACAGTGAGATGGATGACATGGTCTACTTGGAGCTATAGGATCCGTCAAAGATAATTTTCAAAGCGTTGGGCCTAGATTTTAGCTTTTAGTGTTGTATGACCTTATCAGAAATCCAAAGTTATCTTTCAGATGAATATCATAATTTTATATGCTTCAAGGTGGCGAAGTGAATGATCCTGATGGCACACACAATGCTTCAATGGAAAAGGTAATGCACGATGTAATTGTTGATTGCAATGCCTACGGAATGTTGAAGCCCTCTCATAGCACATCTTTCATGAGTTGAATTCTATAAATTCATGGTGATGCATTATACTTTGTTCCTTCATTCAGAATCACCCCACAATAATCACCCCGAGCACCTCGGAGGATCTCGGGCATTTCAGCACTTGTTTTGCCAGCGTCTTTCATGCATCTACGGTAGTCCTCACAATGCAATTGTAAATTTTTCAAGACAATAATTGCCATTTATCTTTTGACATAGTTTTCTCTGAGAACTGGTGTAACTCTAACAAAACCAGTGGTCGATCACTAGCATTTATATATTGATAAACTTTATCAGAGATCTTAACGCATGATTGACTAAACACATAGCCATCATTAAGACAGTTTAACCTTTTGCAGCAACGACACAACACATCATTCACTATAGCTTTATTAAATGAAATAAAACTTGGCACATATTCCTGTTCATCTACTATTTTGGAATCCACGTCTCCTGGATCATTGTTCTATTATTGGGAAATGAAGGGATGAATGTTGTTCAAAACTGGAAAGAAATATTTCCTGAGATCTAGTTATCATAACTTTGAACAATGAATGGGTTGCCTGGAACTTACCATTGTTCTTTGCGGCTGGTGTTGGGAATTTTCTAATTAATTCCAAAACAAAATCACTGAACAGAGAGTAATACTCTGTTTTTACACAGGATCTTAGCACAGGGAAGAAAATATTGTTTTTGGGTAGAACAAAGTTTCACACATGCCCAATAAAACTTGTATTAATTAATAAAACAACAGCTCTTACAAAATAAAAGATTCTCCTCTCAACAAAGGGATTACATCAGGAACACTTCAGTTCCAGTTCCAAAAGGATTACTCTGACACTCCAAAAAAAATACTCTATCTCTCTTTGCAAAATGTTACACTGATGTGTGTAAAATTTTCATTGCATTCACACGTTACGTTTCATATTCAACAAAAGAAAATTACATTCATGCTATTGCATGCTCCTTTTTTTTTACTTGTGCATATTTTTCACTTCCATTACATACATAGAACAACATAAAAAAAAATGACATTACATATTATTTTTACTTATGCCCTAAGACAAAAACTCCCGTGAAATAAAAAACTATAAAATTAAAATCTTTACCAAAACTTACCAACCCACAGTAAATTACATTTACTGTTTCACTAACATTTACTGTTTTACTGATGGTCAAAATGAAACTTTTACTCCACGTCAATTTCATATTGCACCCCTGTACTTCAACGATTTAATTATGCAATTTGCAATTTGATTGCATCGCGAAATCGCATTCGGCGGAAGAAGAAAAAAAAACGGAGCACTAACTGTTGGCATTATGATACATATGTTGTACTTCATGGCAACCCACTCATCTCAAATGTTAAATTATAGTGAAGAAAAAAGTTCACGGAATTTTATGCAAATAAAAGTTTATAAAAGTTTATTTCATGTGGAGAAAAGTTCACGTAATTTTATTCAGAGAAAGGTTTATTTCATGTGGAGAAAAGTTCACGGAATTTCATGTAGAGAAAAGTTTATTTCATGTGGAGAAAAGTTCACACACTTTCATGGTTGGTTCATGGTTCGACAGTTTTTGATCCTATGGTTTTGGTCCGGTGTATTGCATCCAAAAGTGTTGACCCCAAGTATTGGGTTCATGGTATTGTGTTATTATGGTTTTGGCCCGTGGTATTGGTCCATGATTTGAGGAAGAGCTTGCCTATATAAAGCAAGGGAGATCATTTGGCTTGGGTATGCTTTTGGGTTGAATATCTTAAGATCTGAAATATTGGGTTATTGTTTCAAAAGCTCGATCTATATGAAAGTGAAGTGCGTAGCGACGCAGGCCAGAGAAAAGGAAATTGCGTATCTGTCTTAAGATCTTTTGTTGACTGATTTTTTTGTTGATAAGGTGTTCTAGGTTTAGTTTACTGTTATTGTGGATCTGGTTATCTGGGTGACTTACTGGTACTTGATGATCATTTGATATTTATGGATCCAGTTTGAAAATTTATGAAAAGTGGTCCTTGAAAGAAAAGAAGTAGGGGGTTGTAGCTCCCTTCCGGGAGAGACTGGAAAACGAGAGAGAGTTGTAGCTCTCTGCAGGTTGCAGCCTGCGTACTGGTAAAGGACTGCACCAGTACAAGACCATTGTAAAAGGAGTTTCTAATTTGAAAGAAGATAGAGACATATTGCAGCAGGTGGTTTTCACCCACATTGGGTTTCCACCTTATATCTGGTGTTCTTTGATGCGACTGTCTGTTTTTCTTGCTCATTATTTTATGGTACTGATATGCAAAAATAATTCAAAGTGTAAATAAGGAAGATTTGTTAAAAGAACTAGATAATACTGATTCACCCCCCCTCTCAGTAATATTTTCAACAATTGGTATCAGAGCAGGTCCTTCTGAAGAAGCTTGATCGCTTGAAGGAAGATCTTTCATCATGAACAACTACGAGAGGGAAGCATCTATCAGGCCACCGATTTTTGATGGGACAAACTTCAATTATTGGAAGGTAAGAGTTACTGCATATCTTCAATCTCTTGGTACGGATGTTTGGGATATCATAGAGACAGGCTACATTTTTCCTTCAGCTACTCCTACAGATGCGGCCGAAAAGAAGAAATATGAAACAAATGCTAAAGCAGTCAATACTTTGCTGGGATGCTTATCTCAAACAGAGTTTGTGGAGGTTATGCAATATAAATCAACAAAAGAAATATGGGACAAGATTGTCTTGAGCTACGAAGGAGATGAACAGGTAAAGCGTGCTAAAGTTCAAACTCTCAGGATTCAGTATGAGAATCTCAGGATGTATAATGATGAAAGTGTGGCTAACTACTTTCTTCGGGTAGATGAGATTGTTAATTGCATGAAAATTTGGGTGAAGAAATAAAAGAGGCTATTGTGGTTGAAAAGGTTCTAAGGTCATTGTCCCCCAAGTTTGAATCTAAAGTATCTGCAATAGAAGAAAAAGAAAATCTACGAATTCTTACTATGTCTCAGCTACATGGAATTCTAACTGCTTATGAAATGAGAAAGGGAGATCCATCAGATAGAAGAGAAGCTGCTTTCAAGGCATCAGGCAAAGGAGATTATTATGAAGCAAGCCACGTCCCAGAAGAAGAGGAAGAAGAATCAAACTTTGTCAGAAATCTTCAAAGGGGTTCTGGAAGGTTCAGAGGTAAGTTACCTTTTAAATGATTTGCTTGTGGAAGAGTAGGTCATTATGCTGCAAAATGTCCTTATAAGGATAAAGGAAAGGAACCTGCTAGATGGAACAAGAAACAGGGTGCAAATAAGAAAAGCTACTACACTCATGAAGATAGTGATGGTCTATCAAATAGTGATGAAGATGAACGAGGTAATGAATATAAACTGTTAATGGCATTTGAATATGATGATTATATGGATGTTATAGATGTGGATAACCTTTTTGAAGAAATTACTAGACTCAAGATATGCATAGAAGAAAAGAGTATGATCATTGATACTCTACAATTTCAAATTGATGAAAAGGAAAAACATTTTGAAAAATTAGAAGGTGAAATTGTTGCTCTTAGAAAAGAGATTGAGAAAACAAAAACTATTAATCTTAAGTTTGTCAAAGGATATGAAACTCTGGATGACATTATCAATGTATAGCGTTCCCCTCTGAACAAGACAGGTCTAGGCTATAATGGAGAAACTTCTCAAGCATCCACTTCAAAAAGTTATCTTGATGCAGCAAAAAGGAGTGAGCAAAAGCACAATGGAGACTATCA
>APFE030475399.1:69732-85866 GCA_000404065.3 Pinus taeda | reverse complement strand
TTTTTCAAAAGGATCAGCAGATAGAAATCTTTATATAAAAGTTGAAAATGACAAATTGCTAATACTTGTTGTGTATGTAGATGAGATTATTTTTGGAAGCAATGAAGAAGAGATGAGTCAAAGCTTTGCCTTGGTCATGCAGAAATAATTTGAAATGTCCTTGCTGGGAGAACTGACATATTTCCTTGGTTTTCAAATCCAACAAAAGGAAGAAGGAATCTTTTTATCTCAAACCAAGTATCTCAAACAAATCTTGAAAAAATATGGCATGGAAGATGCAAAACCAGTATGTACACCCATGGTCACAGGATGTAGCCTCAGTGCAAATAATGAATCTGCAGAAGTACATCAACGAACCTACAGATCTATGATCGGAAGTATACTTTATTTGACAGGTACCCGACCGGACATCATGCATGCAGTAGGAATAGTTGGTAGATTTCAGGAAAATCCAGAGGAGACTCATCTTCAGGTAGTAAAGAGAATTTTCAAATATCTTCAAGGGACACAAAATAATGGCTTATGGTATCCTAGAGATACATATCTCACACTTCATGCTTATACATATGCAGATTGGGTCGGAAGCGTGGATGACAAGAAGAGCACAAGTGGTGGTGCGTTCTTTATGGGTTCCAGATTAGTATCTTGGTTCAGTAAGAAACAGAGTTCAATTGCCTTGTCTACAGCGGAAGCGGAATATGTTGCTGCTGCATCTTGCTGCACTCAACTCCTTTGGATGATGCAGACCTTGCAGGATTTTCAAATCAATTGTACACCACCTATCTCTATCTTATGCGATAACACAAGTGCAATCAGCATCTCAAAGAATCCTGTCATGCATTCAAAAACCAAGCACATACCAATCAAGTATCATTTTATCCGGGAACAAGTGCTTGAACAAAAGGTCAAGTTGGAGTATGTTCCTTCTAAGGAACAAGTTGCTGATATTCTCACCAAACCATTGCCCAGGGAGACTTTTGAATACCTCAGCCAAAAGCTGGGGGTTGTTGATGCATCATCTTATTATTGAGACTCTTCTGATTGTTGGTTGTACGCATGATTCATCTGGGGTATATGCGTACATGTGCTGGGTTGCGGCACAGGTTCAGGGGGAGAATATAATGAATTTTTGGCATTATGGAGGATGTACAAAAGGAGATCATGGGAGCTGGTCTGAATATAGCTGCAATATGTCTCTATCTCTTTCTTGGTCATTCATGGTGTCTGGTGGATTATGGTTCTTCTTTGCAGATCTGGTTCATGGAGCATGTTCTTAGGGGGAGCATAACCCTTTGCCCTTGATGTCAAAGGGGGAGAATGTCGCTGACGTTTTTGAGGTTGCCATCAAGTCCAAAGGGGGAGATTGTTGGCATTATGTTTCTGGTATGGTTATATGTTACAGATGTTGTACTTGATGGCAACACCCATGGCATGGCTCTCAATATGATGAGAATTAAGAAGTACGCAGGAGAAAACTTCACGGAATTTTATGCAGAGAAAAGTTTATTTCATGTGGGAAAACTTACCTTTGGTCCATGGTAGTTAGTCCTTGGAATTTGAACCTATGGTTTTTGGACCATGGCATCTCGACAAACGTGTTGATCCCTAGTATTGAGTTGATGGTATTGGTTTGTTATGGTTTTGGCCCGTGGTATTGGTCCATGATTTGAGGAAGAGCTTGCCTATATAAAGAAAAGGAGATCATTTGGCTTGTGGATGCTTTTGGGTTGAATATCTTAAGATCTGAAATATTGGGTTATTGTTTCAAAAGCTCGATCTATATGAAAGTGAAGTGGAAATCAAATCTGTGAAGGGTGATCTCTCGAGCATTGCAGTTGTGGAAGTGCGGAGGCGCCACAGAAGGCGCAGTGCGGAGGCGCCACAGAAGGCGCAGTGCGAAGGCGCAGTGCGGAGGTGCAACAGAAAGCGTAGTGCGGAGGCGCCACAGAAGGCACAGTGCGGAGACGCCACAGAGGCGCCACAGAAGGCGAAGTGCGGAGGCGCCATAGGAGACGCCACAGAGGCGCCACAGAAGGCGCAGTGCGGAGACGCCACAAAAGGCACAGTGCAGAGACGCCACAGAAGGCGCAGTGCGGAGGCGCCACAGGAGACGCCATGGAGGCGCCACAGAAGGCGCAGTGCGGAGACGCCATAGAGGCGCCACAGAAGGCGCAGTGCTGAGACGCCACAGAGGCGCCACAGAAGGCGCAGTGCGGAGGCGCCACAGGAGACGCCATAGAGGCGCCACCGAAGGCGCAGTGCGGAGGCGCCACAGAAGGCGCAGCTGTGGAGGTGCGCGGCGCCACAAACGGTGAAGTGCGTAGCGACGCAGGCCAGAGAAAAGGAAATTGCGTATCTGTTTTAGGATCTTTTGTTGACTGATTTTTTTGTTGATAAGGTGTTCTGGGTTTAGTTTACTGTTATTGTGGATCTGGTTATCTGGGTGACTTACTGGTACTTGATGATCATTTGATGTTTATGGATCCAGTTTGAAAATTTATGAAAAGTAGTCCTTGAAAGAAAAGAATTAGGGGGTTGTAGCTCCCTTCCAGGAGAGACTGGAAAACGAGAGAGAGTTGTAGCTCTCTGCAGGTTGCAGCCTGTGTACTGGTAAAGGACTGCACCAGTACAAGACCATTGTAAAAGGTGTTTCTAATTTGAAAGAAGATAAAGACATATTGCACCAGGTGGTTTTCACCCACATTGCGTTTCCACCTTATATCTGGTGTTCTTTGATGTGACTGTCTGTTTTTCTTGCTCATTATTTTATGGTACTGATATGCAAAAAATAATTCAAATTGTAGATAAGGAAGATTTGTTAAAAGAACTAGATAATACTGATTCACCCCCCCTCTCAGTATTATTTTCAACACTAACATATGG
Source organism: Pinus taeda (assembly GCA_000404065.3). Taxonomy (NCBI): domain Eukaryota; kingdom Viridiplantae; phylum Streptophyta; class Pinopsida; order Pinales; family Pinaceae; genus Pinus; species Pinus taeda. Next base: position 82,983 of record APFE030475399.1, on the reverse strand, counting down.
TGTGATTTGCGATTTTTTATCAGATCGCATCGCAACATCTCAATTGGAAGAAATCAAGTGAACAGACGGAGGCTCCGAGCATGCATGCGATTTGCGATCTACAATCTCATCGCATTGCAAGGAAAAAACATGTATTTTTCTGAAGTGATAACACAACAGTTTGAAATTAGATTTCAACACTCCCCTTTAATTTCAACTGCTGGGTTATCAGTCATACCCAGGGATTTCCTGAAATGATGAAAACTTTTCTTTCCCAATGGTTTTTTCAAGATGTCAGCTAATTGATCCTTTGTTCTGCAGTGCTGCAAAACAATCTCACTATTGTTAACCAATTGACGTATGAAGTGAAATTTGGTGTCTATGTTCTTTGTCCTTTTATGAAAAATAGAGTTTTTAGACAATGCTATTGCCGAGCATTGTCACATTAAATGGTTGTGCCCTTTTCTTGTTCATGACACAAATCTCTGAGAACTTTTGTAAGCCACACTGCTTGGCATGTTGCTGCTGTTGCAACCACATAGCCTCTACGGTTGACAAAGACACAACTGGTTTCTTCTTGGAAGCCCATGTGATGGCTCCCGATCCCATATGAAACACATATCCCGATGTGATTTTCCTATCATCAACACTTCCATCCCAATCACTATCAGTGTAACCTGTCAACATGAAACTTTCAAAAGAGGAGTATAAAATACCAAACCCCTTCGTTCCATTTACATACCTTAGAATCCTCTTGGCTACCTATCAATGAGTATCTTTCGTTCTTTCCATAAATCTGGAGATTAAACTCACAGCGTGCATAATGTCCGACCTAGTTGCAGTCAAGTACATAAGGCTGCCAACTATGGTCTTGTACAATTTTGGATCAAAATCCTTGCTGCTATCTTCACTGGTCAATTTCAACCCCATTACAGTTGGAGTCACAGCTACCTTGTTGTCCTGCATGTTAAATGTCTTCAACGTTGCTTCTACATATTTAACTTGAGAAATGGAAACACCATTTTCACTTTGGTCTACTTCAATTCCAACAAAATATCTTAAGAAGCCCAAGTCAGTCATTTCAAATTCACTTTTCATGACTTCTTTGAATCAGCAATGAGAGAAGCATCATTGCTAGTAAAAATCAAATCGTCTACATATAAAACAACAATAACGATCTTCCCATCATTCTCGTTTATGTAGAGTGTGGGTTCACCATGACACTTATCAAACCCATTCTCAATGAGATAAGCATCTATTCTTCTGTACCATGCTCTTGGAGCTTGCTTCAGCCCATAAAGAGTCTTCTTCAGTTTGCAGACTTTATGCTCTTGCCCCTCAACTTCATAGCCTGGAGGTTGTTCACCATAAACCTCTTCTTTTAACACTCCATTCAGGAATGCAGATTTAACATCCATCTAATAAATCTTCCATTTGTTTTGTGCCGCAATAGACGACACTGTTCTGACTGTTTCCATCCTTGCTACTGGTGCAAAGGTTTCATCATAGTCTTTTCCTTGTTTCTGCTTGTAGCCTTTCACAACAAGTCCTGCTTTGTGCCTGTCAATCTTGCCTTCAGCATTGCTTTTGGTATTATAGACCCACTTAACTCCAATGGTTTCTTTACCTTTTGGTAGTTGAACCAAATCCCATGGCTTGTTTCTTTCTATAGCATTGATCTCCTCAACCATGGCTTCTATCCATTTCTTATCTTTAATTGCATCTTCGAAATGAACAAGGTCATCAACATGACAATACAAAGCAAACAAGGAATTCATTCCTTCATCATAAATGTCACTTAAACTTCTGAACTTCTTACCTCTTTCATTTGGTGTGCAAGTGCTTGAGGAAGCACTTGAATTTCCTCCTTGTGGTGTGCTTGGAGAAGCATTCTCATTTCTCCTCAAGGATGTCTCTTGCTGCCCTTGTGTTGGCATTGCTATTTGGGGATACATTTTAGCCATCTCATCATCATCTTCGTCATGGGACAAATAGTTCTTAACATTTACTGTTTTCTCTATGCTTCCATCCCAAGCTTCCTCCTCAATGAATTGAACATCTATGCTCACAAAAAACTTCTTGGTAGATGGGATATAGAACCTGTAAGCTTTGGATTCCTCACTGTATCCAATGAAAATACATTTATCCCCTTTGCTGTCCAACTTCTTCCTTAGCTGATGTGGAATGTGTGCATACGCCACACATCCAAAAACTTTCATGTGGGTGACTCTTTGCTTTCTCCCACTCCATGCTTCTTCCAGCACTTTGTTCATGACTTCTTTTGTAGGACACCTGTTCAAAATATATACTGCACAGTTTATAGCTTCAGCCCAATACTCATTTGGAAAATTCTTTGCCTTCAACATGCTCCTCGCCATATCCATGATGGTGTTATTCTTTCTTTCAGCAACTCCATTTTGCTGCGGAGTGTACCTTGCTGTAAATTGCTTGTGTATTCCATTTTCTCTGCAAAAACGTAGGAATTCCTTGGAGATATACTCACCTCCTTTGTCAGTTCTCAAAACTTTGATGCATAACCCACTTTGATTTTCCACAAGTGCTTTGAAATTTCGAAATTTTTCAAAAACTTCACTTTTGTTCTTCATGAAATAAACCCAAGTTTTTCTTGTAAAATCATCAATGAATGTTAGAAAATATTGGCTGCCTGCAAGTGATGGAGCTTGCATTGGTCCACATAAATCTGAGTCGACAATTTCTAAGTGTGCCTTTGCCCTTATGCTTTTCCCTGATGGAAAACTTTCTCTATGTTGTTTTCACAATATACAACCTTCACAAAGGCTGTCCGGTTTCTCTATTAATGGTAATCCTCTTGCCATTCCTTTTCTTCTGATCAAGTTAAGACCTCCAAAGTTGAGATTTCCAAATCTCAAATGCCACAACCAATTTTCATCCTTTGGTAGGTTTTGGAAAGCATCTTGAGTCAGTGCTTCTATTACTTCTTTGTTTTCCAAATCTACCCTTATTCCGAGGGGTAACATCGTGTTCCTTGTCATCTTCACTTCAGCAATACATCTTTTTCTGGGTGCTCTATGCATGATGGTGCATACATCATTCACAAAGAAAACATTGTACCCCTTTTGAACAAGCTGCCCAATGCTTAAGAGGTTACATTTCATTCCAGGAACATAATAGACATCTGCTATGGTTTTCTTTTCACCTTTCTTTGTAAATATTTTAACTTCTCATTTTCCCATAACAGAAATTTTGCTATCAGTCCCAAGTGTGACTTGTGACTGCACACTCTAATCTAAAGCAGAAAACAGGCTATGTTTCCTTTCATATGGTTGCTACAACCGGGAGTCTAGAAACCATATATCATCACCTTTGTTTCAGCCATGTTACAAGCTATCAACACATTGTCTTGGCTGATATTTTCTCTAGTGATATTTGCACTAGATCTACTATTCATATCATGTTGTTTCTTCCTACATTCATTGGCATAATGCCCATATTTTTTACAATAATAGCATTGGACATTGGATTTTTCATACCTTTGCCCTTGAGTATGATGTTGTCCACCTTGTTGGTTGCTGCCTTGGCCTTGGTTTTGATTTGGATAACTGCCTCTTCCTTGAGCATTTGCTGGACTGTTTCTTCCACCTCTATTTTGGCTTCTGCCTCTTCCTCTCTTGTTTCCTCTGCCTTGACCTCTTCCTCTTCCAAAAGACATCTGGGTCTTGAAGGCTTGCTCTAGAGATGAGTTTTCATTTCTACTCAACCTCTGCTCATGTGTTATCATTGATGCATGAAGTTCATCAAATGAAAAGTTTGAGAGATCCTTTGTCTCTTCTATGGTGGTGACAATCGCATCAAACTTTGAGGGTAGGACTCAATAGTTTCTCCACAATCCTCTTTTCTTCAAGAGTTTCTCCATGAGATCTTATTTGTGTGACCAAACCAATCACATGAGTGAAGAATGAGTCAATGTTATCTGACTCCTTCATCCATAGATTCTCAAAATTTGTCCTCAACAACTGTAGTTTTGTTGTCTTCACTTTATCCATGCCTTGATAAGCTATCCTGAGAGTTTTCCATGCTTCTTTTGATGTCTTGGCTGCTGCTATCCTTGGAAACACACTCTCATGCACTACTTGATATAAAAATACGAGGGCTTTGGAATCTTTCTTCCTATTGCTCTCCAACAAATATTTCTTTGCCTGAGTTAATCTGTTAAACTCATTTTCATCTGTTGGTTCTTCAAACCCATATTCAACAAGTTCCCATAAATCTTGTGAGGCAAACAGGGCTCTCATGGTTATTGCCCAATAGTCATAGTTTTTCCCATTAAATTGTGGGAGTTGAGTATTAAACATACACATGCTAGTGCTGGTGCTGGTGCTAGCCATTCTTGCACTCCTTAACTATGCTTTAACTGTGTATTAAAATAAATCTCTATCTTCAACAATAATGCAAAAAAAACTTTGAGAAATACCTGAAACCTTTCTTGAATGAGTCTTCACTCTGTTGGAGAAGCTATTGTAGAAAGAAAACTTCCTTCAGCTTCTTTGACACCTTCAAAGAGCTTGGACAAGCTCTGATACCACTGTTGGGAATTTTCTGATAAATTCCAAAACAAAATCACTCAACAGAGAGTAATACTTTGTTTTTACACAGGATCTTAGCACAGGGAAGAAAATATTGTTCCTGGGCAGAACATAGTTTCACACATGCCCAATAAAACTTGTATTCATTAATAAAACAACAGTTGTTACAAAATAAAAGATATTCCTCTCAACAAAGGGATTATACTTGGAACACTTCAGTTCCAGTTCCAAAAGGATTACTCTGACACTCCAAAAAAAATACTCTGTCCCTGTTTGCAAAATGTTACACTGTTGTGTGTAAAATTTTCATCTGTTTGAAAAATGTTACACTGATGTGTGTAAAATTTTCATTACATTCACACGCTGCTGCGTTTTATATTTCATATTCAACAAAAGAAAATTACATTCATGCTGCTGCATGCTCCTTTTTTCTTACTTCGCACTACTGTGCGTATTTTTCACTTCCATTACATACACAGAACAACATAAAAAAAAATGACATTACATATTGTTTTTAATTATGCCCTAAGACAAAAACTCTCGTGAAATAAAAAACTATAAAATTAAAATCTTTACCAAAACATACCAACCCACAGTAAATTACATTTACTGTTTTACTGACATTTACTGTTTTACTGACGGTCAAAATGAAACTTTTACTCCACGTCAATTTCATATTGCACCCCTGTACTTCAACCATTTAATTATGCAATTTGCGATTTGCGATTTGATCGCATCGCGAAATCGCATTCGGAGGAAGAAGAAAAAAAATGGAGGTGCGATTTGCGATCAGATCGCATCGCAACATCGCAATCAGAAGAAATCAAGTGAACAGACGGAGGCTCCAAGGATGCATGCGATTTGAGATCTGCGATCTCATTGCATTGTAGGGAAAAAACAAGTAGTTTTCTGAAGTGATAATGTGACAGTTTGAAATTAGATTTCAACAGTTGGGGGCTTCTTCAATTCTGTATTCACAACTTGTCGAACATGAAAATCCATTGGCCATATCAATATAATCAAAATTCGTGTCTTCTAAGGGTCTACAATGAATGAAAAATAATTCCCTGGTCCTGTACAATGTTCATGGGATGAACTTGGCATAAAAAATGTCTTGTGCTTTTATTTATTGCAGTAATTGTAGTTATCATATACAAGAAGGCCTTCAAAATCGATGAGTAACCTGACACCGCCTTGCTTCAAATTAAGTACAAGGTCAAACTTGTCCTCATCTCCTTCATTGTCATCAGCAGGGTCGGAAATGGGAACACTGTCAAAATGCACCTATAGAGTTTAATCATTGTTTGGGTCAAATTCCGAATGCAAGTCTCACTTGATATAATCATGAATTTGGAGTGTGTTATAATCAGGATAATTCCTTAGGAGCCTGTGGGAGCTCTGTCATCGCATTTGGAGCTTCCGGAGTAAAATTCTCTTTCAATATGGAATTAATAGAAATTTATTTGCGCAGAAATATAGATAATGCTTCTTTAACTGTTGATCTTGACGTCGTAGTTGTCTATTTAGCAGCTATATTATCTTTCTAGTGAAGGCATCCTGGGTGACCCCGAAATTCCCTTCTGAAACAAAAACACTAGCATACTCTTCGTAACAATTCCATACAATTCGATCCCATCGACAATTCTTTAAAGAGGTATGGAACTTCTCCTATTGTTTTGAGAAAATACAATTTTCAGGGATTTATTTATTCTCTAAGATCCCTGTAATATTTCGAGTAATCAGGGGTCTGTTTTGTGTTTTTAAACCTTGTTTTTGTGGGTATCTGTTATTTTTGTGTTCAGATTTAAGTGAGTGGAATTCATGGGAACACTTGATTGCACAACAATTTTGAATAACTTCAAGAGTCATTGGAAACTTGTAATTTATAATAGGCGTTATTATGAGAACAAGTGTCAAAACATAAAAAAAAAACTCTGGAAACATACAGATCCCTAACTGCTAATGTAGCTTATTGCAAAAGAAAGTCGACAGATAGAAGATGAAAGACGAAAAATAGCGGATCACAACTAGATGTTGAACCCCTTGTGTATTTTCTTCACTGGTAAGCACTTAATTTTGTGATCAATTATATTTGTGATCAGTTATAAGGGGATTTTACCTTCTATTAAATCCAGATTCGTGGAACAAACAATATTTGAGTGAATGAGATGATTAGTGGCATCATTTTTGTGTAATATCATTAGATGAGAGGTTTACACTCTTGGAAGGAGTAAATTTTATTTTTCTTTTCCCTCCATGTATCTTACCTCCATTTCCATTTCCATACCAAAAATTGGCACCTTAGTATTTTAGCAATATCCAAGGATAGCAACATCGGATGCTCCTTTGCTTTTGTTTATTGTCAAAAAAGGGTTGTCAATTTTCCTTCAGAGCTACATTTTTTTGTAGGGTTGATTGTATTTCATTCAATCTGTGCCTAATCACTTTAGCTTTACAAAGAAATCATATTTTGAATGCTTGGCATTCAACTTAGCATGGAGGGAGTTCTAAATGTGTTTTAGTCTTTGCATCGTTCTTACCATAGACCATGACATCATCTAAAAATACAACAAAGAAATTTATGAAGACGAGGCGTGAAAAGGTTATTCATTAATCATGAATGTGGTTGGAATACTTGTAAGCTTACAGAGCATCACCTTGCACCTTAGCGCACATAGGAGGTAGGGATTCATCACCGTGAGCGAGAGCAGTGACTGCTAGAGGGTTGCAGAGGACCTGCGAGGTGAGCCAAGGGAGCGCGAATAGAGCAAGGGAGCGAAAACAAAACGAAAACAAAACACTGGTTGCTGATTTGGCGTGAGCTTTTATTTTGAAAATGTGCCAGCATGTCGGGCGCCAGCAGGGAGGTGGTGGGTCACCCGCTCCCGGAAAATTTGACGCTATGAGGGTCACGATGCCAGAGTATGTTCGCATGGGCATGCGTGGTAAAGGGACCTCCATAAGCACATTTAATGCCCCATGGAAGGCCGGTTAGCTCTTGCCAACAATAATGACGACATACTACGTGTGGAAGACCATTATAGCCTCAATTGGAAAATGTGTCATAATCCACCCATCTCGAGCATCAATAAGTTGTCGACACATTTTTTTAAATAAAAGATATGAAATAGGTTAGGGTATCTATAAATATATGATAATAGAAATGTCATGTTTTCACACCAATAAAATAAAATGGTAATTATAAAAAAGTTATTTATTGGATTTTATCTTTTTTTGCTAAGATGTGTGTGAGTTTTGAAATCATTGTTTGTTAACTTTTGGTTTGAGAACTAGTGGGGTATTAAAACACTTAAAATCACTTTGTATTGTACTTATTTTTTGCCACACCATCCTTTAGCAACACTAGTGAAGGTGAAGTCAACAACCCCAATCACAGAACGAGGTGGAGAATGTGATGACTATCATGGGATTCTTTCTTATTTTCCATAGATTCTCATGTGCCTCTGCTCCCTCAAAAGTAGACCTAGACATTTTTTTTTTTGATCGCCATCTAATATATTATATCATAATTATGGTGGTCATTTGTCATTTGAAAGCAATTATAGTTGTAGTCTAATGATTAAGATTAGTGGTTTGTGAGTGAATTTTTATAGTTATAAAAAAGAATCCTCTCAATTAATTATGGTTGTAGTCTAATGATTAAGATGGGATGTTGTCATGATAAAAGTAAACCTAGACATTTTTTTATGATCCCCATCTAATATATTATATCATAATTATGATGGTCATTTGTCATTTGAAGGAAATTACGGTTGTAGTCTAATGATTAATATTAGTGGTTTGTGAGTGAATTTTTATAGTTATAAAAAAGAATCCTCTCAATTAATTACGGTTGTAGTCTAATGATTAAGATGGGATGTTGTCATGATACCTTAGTAGACATAAATTCCTAAAAATCAACTTGCTATAGTCTAATGATTAAGATGGGATGTTGTCATGATTAGACCTAGGTTCAAACCTTAGCAGACATAAATGCATAAAAATCAACTTGTTAAATGGATTTGACAGCCATTCATATGTTCTAGGTAAAGCTTAGCAGACATAAATGCCTAAAAATAAACTTGTTAACTAGATTTGACAGCCATTCATATGTTCCAGGTAAAACTAAACATACATAAATGCCAAAAATCAACTTGTTAACTGGATTTGACAACCATTCATATGTTCCAAGGAAGAAACACAATAGTGCAAACTTTGTTGGAGAACATCTCAGTAACTGAAGGTATAATTCTATGCACATTGAGCTCCAATGCTCAAACAAAATATTTATAAAAGGTAATTGACTGGTCTGTGAATGAAGCAAGCATTTGGAGCCTAATTTGTGAAGCTAATCCAAGTTGCAGTTGAGGAGACGAAATCCTAGAATTGTGGGCATTGAGAGCAACAACAATAATGATGTCGAAGACCACTATAGCCTCAACCGGAAAATGTATCATGATCCACCGGTCTCGAGCATAGCATCAATAAGCTGTCGACGCATTTTTTTAAATAAAAATGTAACATTTTATTTACCATTACAAAACTTAGTAAAAGCAAGAGAATAAACAAACTTGATTAATTAATTATGTATAATGCTTATTAAAAAGATAGTCAATCAATAAGTTTAATATAATATAATAAAAGATATTAAATAGCTTAGATTATCTATAATTATTGGATAATAGAAATGTCATGTTTTCACACCAATAAAATAAAATGATAATTATAAAAAAGTTAATTATTGGATTTTGTCTTTTTTGTTTTCTAAGATGTGCGAGTTTTGAAATGACTACTTGTTTTCCTTTTGGTTTGAGAAATAGAACGAGGCAGAGATTGTGATGACGATCATAGGATTCTTTCTTATTTTCCACAGGGCCTCATGTGCCTCTACTCCCTCAAAAGTAGACCTAGACATTTTTTTTTTATCATAGCCATCTAATATATTATATCATAATTATGGTGTTCATTTTTCATTTGAAGGCCCTATAACATATGATAGAATAATGAAAGAGCACTTAACACCTATTTATGTTAGTGTTTGTGAGTGAATTTTTTACAGCTATAAAGAAGAATCCTCTCAATTAATTACGGTTGTAGTCTAATGATTAAGATGGGATGTTGTTATGATCAGACCTAGGTTCAAACCTTAGAGACATAAATCACTGAAAATCAATTTGTTATCTAGATTTGACAACCATTCATATGTTTCAGGTAAGAAACACAGTAGCACAAACTTTGTTGGAGAACATCTTAGCGACTAAAGACAAGCATTTGGAGCCTAATTCGTGAAGCTAATCCAAGAATTTAAAGTTGAACAGTGATGCCCTAACTAGACACCCAGTAGGGCATAAACAAACAATGGGTTTATTTTGAATCCTCTTAAGGACATTTGGAAGGAAAATTTGTGAGAATTCTTGAGACATTTAAGATTAAAGTCTTGGCATAATTCTGACGATAATTCTAGAGATTTGTTGCAAAAAAATATAAAGATATGAACTTACAAATCTGTGGTAGCTTCTATGAGTTGGCAATGTATAGGCTTTGTGGGAATCCTTGACACTTTTTTAAGGTTAAAGTCTTGGCATAATTCTGAGGGTAAGTCCGTAGAGCTGTTGCAAGCAAATACAAGGATATGAAGACACAAATATGAGGTAGCTTCTATGAGTTGGAAATGTCCAAGCTTTCAACTATCCCTTAGTATGAGTGAATTATGTATGCATAGTTTAAGATTAATTAAGACAAATTGTCGAATACCAATCTACATCCTTTCTTGAGGCTACTGTGGAATATTTTTTCTACACAACTACATCATACTTACATATTGTGGTCCAGGCATTAACATTGAACACTAAAGTTATTTTAGTTAGAATGAGTAATGATAGGACATACATCCTTGTATAGAGATTGCAATGAGATTATTCTTAAAGGTGACTTAATTGTATCACATTGATTTTGACATGACAACATTAGTAAAATGATATATAAGTCATTGCAACTAGTACACCTATGTTTGGTGCATTAATCACTATATGAGATTGAAGGAATCTAGTCGCATTCTCGATCAGAACTATTGCTTGATTAACAACAGCATGAGCCTCGTGTTGTACAACAATTGTATAATTTGACTATGAAGGATTTAAGGAGAAGTAATGTTGTTTTTGCTAAGCCTAGCAAGGACTATCAAATATACTATTTATTGGTTCTTGTGGTATACATTGTTTGGAACTTGTTTGTTCCCTGAATTATAAGTGCATAAAAATATTAGATTCATAGGAAAGGGTACCATTAATCATGTGATCCAATGACCTTGGACGTTTTCTGATTGAATTTTTCAAAACTTATTGCCATTTGATCTTCCAAAATATGAAGATAGTTTTATTGGTTGGAACAATGCTACAACTTACAATTTATAATAACATAGATTCTGTTCTACATAATGCTTTCCACCTTGCAATCTTTTTGTGGATATGGTTACGCAATATTCTCTTCGAGTAAAGAATAAATTCTTGTGTGTAGAGTTATTGGGTTTACTATAGTAATGATTGTAACATTTTGCAGCATTTTGTTTGTTGGTCTATGGTTTAGTGGTTGAGACAAGGCATCACCATGTTAATGACCCAAAGTCAAACTTAGATATCAAAGCCCTCAATTATAAGTTGGATGAATTTTATGAGATTTATATGAAATATTAATTCAATAATTAATAATAATAAAATATAGTCTTAGGCACCGTAAATCAACTTCAATTATACATCTTTAGAATTTCATTTACGCTACATCTCCCCATCTTATTTAGATTTTCCCATTCCCATCTTGGATTTGTTCCACAATTTATGCCTTACGGTGTTTCCTTTGCAACATCTGGTGCAAATGCTAGCTTATTAACATTTTCAACTACAATATGTATATATATATATAAACTCTTAGGAATCTACATTTATGTTAGACTAGGCAAGACTAAGCTAGAGTGGGCTAGGATAGACTAAATTAGACTAGGCTACGAAAGGATAGAATAAGTTTAAGCTAGGGTAGGGTGGGCTAGGCTAGCCCAGAGTAGGCTAGAGTAGGCTAGCCTAAGCTAGCATAGGTTGAGTGGGCTAGGCTAGGCTAAGTTCGAGTAGGTTAGGGTAGGTTAGGCTAAGTTAGGCTAGGCTAGGCTAAAGAAGGCTTGAGTAGGCTAGGCCAGAGTCGGTTAGGCTACAGTAGAGTGGGCTAGGCTAGAGTAGGTGAGGCTATGTTAGCCTAGGCTAGAGTAGTTTAGGGTGGGTTACGCTAGGTTAGGCTAGAGTAGGTTGGGCTATTTTAGGTTAGGATACAGTAGGTTAGGCTAGAGGAGGCTAGAGTAAGCTAGGATATGCCAGAATAGGCTATGGTAGGCTAGTTTAGGCTAGGCTAGAGTAGGTTAGGCTAAGTTAGGCTAGGCTAGAGTTGTTGAGGCCAGAGTAGAGTAGGGTAGGTTAAGCTAGTTTAGGCTAGGCTAGAGTAGGCTAGAGTAAGTTAGGCTAGAGTAGGGTAGGTTAGGCTATAGTATGCTAGGTTAGACTAGGTTAGAATAGAGTAGGCTAGAGTAGGCAAGGGTAGAAGAGGCTAGGCTAGGCTAGATTAGTCTAAAGCATGCTAGAGTAGGTTAGGCTAAGCTAGCATAGGCTAGGATAGGTTAGATTACGCTAGCTAGGGTAGGTTAGGCTAGGCTATAGTCGGCTCCGTTGGGCTAGGTTAGGCTACGTTAGGCTACGTTGGGCTAGGTTAGGCAAAGCTAGGCTAGTAAAGGTTAGGTAAGGTTAGGCCAGGTTAGGGTAGGCTAGGCTAGGATAGGCAAGGCTATGTCATGATAGCTTAGACAAAGCTAGGCGAGGGAACATTAGGTTAGGTTAGGTTAGGCTAGGTTAGGCTAGGTTAGGTTAGGCTAGGGTAGATTAGGTTAGGTTAGGTTAGGCTATGTTACATTATGCTATGGTAGGCTGGAGTAGGCTAGGCTAAGCTAGTGTAGGTAGAGTGGGCTAAGGCTAGGCTAAGTTATAGTAGGTTAGGGTAGGTTGGGCTAAGTTAGGGTAGGCTAGGCTAGAGAAGGCTTGAGTAGGCTAGGCTAGAGTCGATTAGGCTATGCTAGAGTAGGCTAGTCTAGAGTAGGTGAAGCTAGGTTAGGCTAGGCTAGAGTAGTCTAGGGTAGGTTAGGGTAGGCTAGGGTAGGTTAGAGTAGGTTAGGTTAGGTTAGATTAGGTTAGGTTAGGCTAGAGTAGGTTAGGATAGAGGAGACTAGAGTAGGCTAGGCTACACTAGAATAGTCTAGGGTAGGCTAGTTTAGGCTAGGCTAGAGTAGGTTAGGCTAAGTTAGGGTAGGATAGAGTAGTTGAGGCTAGAGTAGAGTTGGGTAGGTTAACTTAGTTTAGGCTAGGCTAGAGTAGGTTAGGTTAGTGTAGGCTAGGGTAGGCTGGAGTAAGTTAGGCTAGAGTAGGGTAGCTTAGGCTATAGTAAGCTAGGTTAGACTAGGTTAGGCTAGAATAGACTAGAGTAGGCAAGGCTAGAGGAGGCTAGGCAAGGATAGGCTAGGGTAGGTTAGATTGTGCTGGCTAGGGTAGGTTAGGCTAGGCTATGATAGGCAAGGTTAGGCTGTGTTAGGGAAGGCTAGGCTATGTTAGGCTACGTTGGGCTAGGTTAGGCAAGGCTAGGTTAGGAAACATTAGGTTATGTTAGGTTAGGTTAGGTT
>APFE030475399.1:43839-65679 GCA_000404065.3 Pinus taeda | reverse complement strand
CACACTAGAGTATGTTAGGGTAGATTAGGTTAGGTTAGGCTAGAGTAGAGTAGGTTGGGGTACGCTATAGTAGGATAGAGTAAGGTAGGTTAAGTTAGGTAGCTACGTTAGTGTATGCTAAAGTAGGTTAGGCTAGGTTGAGCCACACTAGAGTATGTTAGGGTAGAGTAGGTTAGGTTAGGCTAGAGTAAGCTATGGTAGGCTAGAGTAGTTTAGGCTAGTCTAGACTAGAGTAGGCTAGGTTAGGCAGGGAAAGAGTAGGTTAGGCTATGCTAAAGTAGGCTAAGCTAGGCTTGACTATGTTAGAGTATGCTAGAGGAGGCTAGGGTATAATAGGCTAGAGTGGGCTAGTCTAGGCTGGAGGAAGCTAGGCTAGGTTAGGCTAGGCTACACTAGGCTTTCCTAGGCTAGAGTACACTAGACTAGGCTAGGCTAGAGTAGGCTAGGTTAGGTTAAGCTAGGCTAGAATAGGTCAGGCTAGGCTAAAATAGGTCAGGCTAGGCTAGGCAAGAGCAGGCTAGGGGCTAGGCGAGAGTAGGCTAGGGGCTAGCTAGGCTAGGCAAGGCAAGAGTAGGCTAGGCTAGAGTAGGCTAGGCTAGGCTAAGCTAGGTTAGGCTAGAGTAGGCTAGGCTAGGGTAAGTTATAGTAGGTTAGGGAAGGGCCAACGTATGCTAGGGGATAATTTTAGCAAAATTTAATATTTTTAGTGGTTTTTCAAGTCCTGAACTTCCGCAACCATTTTGAGGCCCTAAAAAAAGTTTTTTGTCAAATCTCGGAGCAACATGGTTTGATGCACTGATGTTTCTCTTCCCAAAGTTGTAGTCCTATGATAGATATTTCTAAGGAGGTATTGTGCGCATCAAACATAGATCTTATGCAAAAGTTATCACCCAGGGAAGTTGATGTACCAATTTACCCGAAACGGGGCCCATAGTTTGGCATTTCATCTCCTGCAGTTATACTTTTGGATGTTTAGGGTTTTCCATTGTTTCTAAACAATAAGTAGGCCTTCGAGCCTCATTGTAACATAATTTAGTGGCATGTAGCAACCAAATCTATTCTCAGAGGTAAGCTACCATCGCCCTAGCTAGTTTATTTCCATTTCTGGTTGTAAGCATATTTCAATATTTTACATTAATGAAATGAAGTGTTATTTTTGTTGCATCTCTATATTATGGTTATCTCTGTAATTTATTGCATTCCTCTTTAAATCCAGATAAAAAATTCTTAGGGTTTAGGGTTAAGGGTTTAAGTTTTGGGGTGTGGGATTAGGGTTTAAGGTTAATGTTTTATAATGGTTTAATAAATTACTTTAATAAACACTTAAATACAAGTTACAAAATGATTTTTAGAATGTTATAAAATTCTTAGGGTTTATAGTTTATGGTTTATGGTTTAGGATTTGGGGTTTAGTGTTTAGGGTTTACAAAACTTTAGTACATGGTTTTAATGTTATAAAATACTTAGGTTTTAGGGCTTAGGGCTTATAACACTGTAGTAAATGCTTCTAAGAAAATCTTAAGGAAAAGTTACAAAACTCTTTATAAAATGCTATAAATCTCTTAAGTTTTAGGTTTTAGGTCTTAGGGTTTATAAGACCCTTGTAAATGCTTTTAGGCTTCAGGGTTTATAAGACTTTAGTAAATTCTTTTAGGTTTTAGGGTTTATGCTTTAAGAATTAGGCTATAGGGTTTGGGATTTGGGGATTAGTGTTTAGGGTTGATAAATATTAACTAAATTCTTTTAATAAACACTTAAATGAAAGCTACAAAACAATTTTTAAAATGTTATAAATTCTTAGTGTTTAGGGTTTACGATTTCGGGTTTACAGTTTGGGATTTGGGGTTTAGGGTTTATAAGGCTTTAGTAAACGATTTTAACGAAAACTTAAATAAAAGTTACAAAACTCTTTTTAAAATATTATAAAATGCCTAGGGATTAGGGTTTAGGGTTTAGGGTTTGGGATTTTGGGTTTAGGGTTTAGGATTTATAACACTTTAGTAAATTCTCTTAATAAACACTTAAATAAAAGTTACAAAATGCTATTTAAAATGCTATAAAATGCTTAGGGTTTATGGTTTAAGGTTTAGGGTTTAGCACTTAGGTTTTTAGGGTTTATCACACTTTAATAAATTCTTTTAATGAACACTTAGATCAAAGTTATAAAACACTTGTTGAATGTTATAAAAATATTAGGGTTAAGGGTTTATAATAGTTTAGTAAATGCTTTAAACAAACAATTAAAAAGATTAGAAAACGATTTTAAAAATGTTATAAAATTCTTAAGGTTTAGGGTTAGGATTTAGGGTTTGGGATTTATAGCACTTTAGTAAATGCTTGTTAAAATGTCATAAAATATTTATGGTTTTAGGTTTTGGCTTTGAGATGTTATTAAATACTTAGTGGCTAGGCTTTAGGGTTTAGGTTTTATAGCACTTCGGTAAATTCTTTTAATAAACAATTTAAAAAAAGTAACAAAATGCTTGTTAAAATGTTATAAAATTCCTAGGGTTTGGAGTTTCAGGTTTAGGGTTCACGGTTTGGGGTTTAAAATGCTATAAAATGCTTAGGGTTTATGGTATACTGTTTTATAGGAGTTTAGTAAATTCTTTTAATAAACACTTAAGAATAGTTACATAAAGCTTTTTAAAATGTCATTAAATGCTTAGGGTTTAAGGTTTAAAATGTTATAAACTGCATAGGGTTTAGAGTTTAGGGTTTATAAGAATTTAGTAAATTCTTTTAATAAACACATCAAAAAAGTTACAAAACACCTTTTAAAATGCTACAAAATGCTTAGTGTTTAGGCTTTACGGCTTAGGGTATAGGGTTTAGGTTTTAGGTTTAAGGTTTAAGGTTTAGAGTTAATAACACTTTAGTAAATTCTTTTAATAAACACCTAAAAAAAGTTACAAAACACTTGTTAAAATGTTATAAAATGCTTAGGGTTTAGGGCGTAGGGACAATTTAGTAAATACTTTTAATAAACATTTTAAAAAAATTTACCAAACACTTCTTAAAATGTTATAGAATTATTAGGGTTTAGGGTTTACAACACTTTAATAAATTGTTTTAATAAACACTTAAAAAAAGTTATAAAATTCTTATTAAAATGTTATAAAATTCTTAGGGTCTAGGTTTTAGGGTTTATGATTTAAAATGTTATAAAATTCTTAGGCTATAGAATTTAGGGCTTTAAAAAGGGTTTAGGGTTTTAAAAGTTACAAAAAGTTAGTTAAAATGTAATAAAATGCTTAGAGTTTAGGCTTTATAAAAATTTTGTGGGTTTAAAATGTTATAAATTCTTATGGTTTAGGGTTTGGGGTTTGGGGTTTAGGGTGTATGGTTTATAATTCTTTAACAAATTCTTTTGATAAACACTTAAATAATAGTTACAAAATGATTTTTAAAATGTTGTAAAATGGTTAGGTTTTAGGGTTTATGTTTTATAGTTTAAGGTTTGCGATTTAGTCTTTAGGGTTTCTGTTTTAGGGTTTATCACACTCCAGTAATTGACTTTAATAACCACTTGTGTAAAAGTTACAAAATGCTTTATAAAATGTTATAAAATGATTAGGGTTTAATGTTAAGTGTATATGGTTTAGGGTTTAGGGTTTGGGATTTAGGGTTTAGGGATTATAACACTTAAGTAAATTATTTTAATAAAAGCTTAAATAAAAGTTACAAAACACTTTTCAAAATGTTTTTCAAATTCTAAGGTTTTAGGGTTTACGGTTTACGGTTTAGTGTTTAGGGTTTTGCTTTTTGTGTTTTGGGTTTATCGTTGAGGGTTTAGGATTTAGATTCTAGGGTTTATAACACTTTAGTAAGTTCTTTTAATAAAAAATTAAAAAATGTTATAAAACGCTTTTTAAAATGTTATAAAATACTTGGGGATTGGGGTTTCTCGTTTAAAATTTAGGTTTTGGGGTTTAGGGTTTAGGGTTTATAACACTTTAGTAAATTATTTTAATAAACACAAATAAAAGTTAAAAAATGCTTTTTAAAATGTTATAAAATGCTTAGGGTTTAGCATTTGGGGTTTAGGGTTTAGGGTTTAGTGTTTAGGATTTAGGGTTTAGGGTTAATAACAATTTTGTACATTCTTTTAATAAACACTTAAATAAAAGTTAAAAATATCTTGTTAAATGTTATAAAATTCTTAGGGTTTAGGGGTTATGTTTTATAACACTCTAGTAAATGCTTTTAATAAACATTTTAAAAAGTTACAATTTTCTTTTTAAAATTTTATAAAATGCTTAGGGTTTAGGGTTAGGGTTTAGGGTTCTGGATTTATAACACTTTATTAAATGTTTTTAGTAGGCAGTTAAAAAAGTTACAAAATACTTGCTAAAATGCTATAAAAAGCTTAGGGTTTAGGGTTTACGATTTAAAATGTTATAAAATTACTTCGGTTCAAGGTTCAGGGTTTAGGTTTTATAAGGCTTCCGTAAATTCTTTTAATAAACACTTAAAAAATAGTTACAAAAATCTTGTTAAAATGTCATTAAATGCTTAGGGTTTAGGGCTTAGGGTTTATGGTTTAAAATTTTATAAAATTCATAAGGTTTAGTGTTGATAATACTTTAGTAAATTATTTTAATAAACACTTAAAAAAATCTACAAAACACTTTTCAAAATGTTAAAAAATGCTTAATGTTTAGGGTTTAAGGTTTAGGGTTTATAACACTTTAGTAAATGCTTTTAATAAACACTTAAATAAAAGTTACAAAATTATTTTTAAAATGTTATAAATAGTTTATGATATAGGGTTTAGGGTTTAGTGTTTGGGGTTTAGGGTTTAGTGTTTATGGTTTATTATTTATAACAATTAGGTAAATGGTTCTAATAAAAACTTAAATAAAATTTTATAAAATGCTCAAGGTTTAGGGTTTAAAATGTTATAAAATGCTTAGCATGTACAGTTTAGAGCTTAGGGACTATAACACGAGTAAATTCTTTTAATAAACACTTTAAGAAAAAAGCTACAAAATGCTTGTTAAAATGTTATAAAATACTTATAGTTTAGGGTTTAGGGAATTTTTAGTAAATACATTCAATAATCACTTTAAAAAAAGCTACAAAATGCTTGTTAAAATGTTATAAAGTTATTACGAATTAGGGTTTTAAGAAGTTACAGATCATTTTTTAAAATGTAATATAATTCCTAGGGTTTACACTTTATAACAATTTAGTAAATTCTTTTAATAAACACTTAAATAAACTTACACAACACTTTTTAAAATGTTATAAAATTTTAGTGTTTAGCATTTATGGTTTGGGGTTTATGGTTTGGGATTTAGGGTTTAGGGTTTAGGTTTTATAAGGCTTTGGTAAATGATTTTAATAAAAACTTAAATAAAAGTTACAAAATTCTTTCTAAAATATTATAGAATGCTTATGGATTATGGTTTATGGTTTAGGGTTTAGGGTTTGGGGTTTAGGTTTTAGCGTTTAGGGTTTATTGTTTATGGTTTATCACACTTTAGTAAATTTTTTTAATAAACACTTAAATAAAAGTTACAAAACACTTTTTAAAATGTTATAAAATGCTTAGGGTTTGGGGTTTGGGATTTTATGTTTTCGGGTTTTAAGTTTAGGGTTTAAGGTTTACAACACTTTAGTAAATCCTTTTAATAAACACTTAAATAAATGTTACAATACACTTTTTAAAATGTTATAAAATGCTTATGGTTTAGGGTCTAGGGTTCAGGATTTAGTGTTTAAGGTTTACGATTTAGGGTTGATAACAGTTTAGTAAATTATTTTAATCAACACTGAAATAAAAGTTATAAAACGCTTTTTAAAATGTTATGAATTGCTTAGGATTTAGGGTTTGGTTTTAGGGTTTATGGTTTATGGTTTATAACACTTTAGTAAATATTTTTAATGAACACTTAAACAAACATTAAAAAATGATTTTTAAAATGTTATAAAATTCTTAGGGTTTAGGGTTTAGGGTTTAGGGTTTCAAATTTAAGGTTTAGGATTTAGGATTTGGGGTGTAGGGTTTAGGTTTTAGGTTTTATAATGCTTTGGTAAATTCTTTTAATAAAAACTTAAATAAAAGTTACAAAATTCTTTTTAAGATGTTATAAAATGCTTTGGTTTTACGGTTTAGGGTTTAGGGTTTGGGGTTTGGGGTTTGGGGTTTGGAGTTTAGTGTTTTGGGTTTTGGGTTTGGGGTTTTGGGTTTAGGGTTAAAAAACACTTTTTAAAATGTTATAGTATGCTTAGGGTTTAAGGTTTAGGGTTTAAAATTTATAAAACTTTAGTAAATACTTTTAATAAAAACTTAAATAAAAGTTACAAAACACTTTTTAAAATGATATAAAATGCTTAGGATTTAGGGTTTAGTGTATAGGGTTTAGGGTTTAATGATTGGGGTTTAGGTTTTGGGGTTTATCGTTTATGGTTTATAGTTTATGACACTTTAGTACATTCTTTTAATAAACACTAAAATAAAACTTACAAAACACTTTTTAAGATGTTATAAAATCCTTAGGGTTTGGGGTTTGGGATTTCATGTTTTAGGGTTTTAGGTTTAGGGTTTAAGGTTTATAACACTTTAGTAAATTATTTTAATAATCACTTAAAGAAATGTTACAATACACTTTTAAACTATTATAAAACGTTTAGGGTTTAGGGTTTGGGATTTAGTGGTTAGGATTTAGGGTTTAGGGTCGATAACGCTTTAGTAAATTATTTTAATCAACACTCAAATGAAAGTTACAAAACACTTTTTAAAATGTTATAAATTTCTTAGGGTTTAGGGTTTAGGATTTATAACACTTTAGTAAATTCTTTTAATAAAAGTTACAAACTGTTTGTTAAAATGTTATAAAATTATTAGGGTTTAGGGTTTATGGTTTAGATTTTATAACACTTGAATAAATGATTTTAATAAACACTTCAAAAAAAATTACAAATCACTTATTAAAATTTTATAGAATACTTAGGGTCTATGGTTTAGGGTTTAAAATGTTATAAAATTATTTGTGTTTAAGGTTTAGGGTTTTAAAAGGTTACAAATCGTTTGTTCAAATGTAATAAAATGCTTAGGATTTAGGGTTTGTAACACTTTAGTAAATTCTTTTAATAAACACTTAAATAAAACTTACACAACACTTTCTGAAATGTTTCTGGGGTTTATGGTTTTGGATTTAGGGTTTAGGTTTTATAAGGCTTTGGTAAATAATTTTAATAAAAACTTAAATAAAAGTTACAAAATTCTTTTTAAAATATCATAAAATGCTTAGGGATTATGGTTTAGGGTTTGGGGTTTAAGGTTTAAGGTTTAGGGTTTATGGTTTATGGTTTATAACACTTTAGTACATTCTTTCAATAAACACTTAAAGAAAAGTTAGAAAACACTTTTTAAGATGTTATAAAATGCTTAGGGTTTGGGGCTTGGGATTTTATGTTTTAGGCTTTTAGGTTTAGGGTTTAAGGTTTATAACACTTTAATAAATGCTTTTAATAAACACTTAAATTAATATTACAATACACTTTTTAAAATTTTATAAAATTCTTAGTGTTTAAGGTTTAAGGTTTAAGGTTTATAACACTTTAGTAAATGATTTTAATAAACAACTAAATAAAAGTTACAAAACAAATTTTAAAATGATATAAAATGCTTAGGGTTTAGGATTTAGTGTATAGGATTTAGGGTTTAGGGTTTATGCTTTATGCTTTATAACACTTTAGTACATTCTTTTAACAAACATTTAGATAAAAGTTACAAAACACTTTTTAAGATGTTATAAAATGCCTAGGGTTTGGGGTTTGGGATTTTATGTTTTAGGGTTTTAGGTTTAGGGTTTAAGGTTTATAACACTTAAATGAATGTTACAGGGTTTAGGGTTTTGGGTTTTGGATTTAGTGGTTAGGGTTTACAATTTAGGTTTGATAACACTTTAGTAAATTATTTTAATAAACACTCAAATAAAGGTTCCAAAACGATTTTTAAAATGTTATAAATTGCTTAGGGTTTAGGGTTTAAGGTTTGGGTTTAGGGTTTAGGGTTTATAACAATTTATTAAATATTTTTAATAAACACTTAAATAAACATTAAAAAATGCTTTTTAAAATGTTATAAAATTCTTAGCATTTAGGGCTTAGGCTTTGGGATTTACGGTTTAGGATTTAGGATTTAGGGTGTAGGGTTTAGGGTTTAGGTTTTATAATGTTTTGGTAAATTATTTTAATAAACGCTTAAATAAAATTTACAAAATGCTTTTTGAAATGTTATAAAATGCTTTGGTTTTAGGGTTTGGGGTTTGGGGTTTTGGGTTTAGGGTTTAGAGTTGAGGGTTTAGGGTTTAGAGTTTAGCATTTGGTGTTTCGGGTTTAAGGTTTAGGGTTTAATGTTTAGGGTTTTTAATACTTTAGTAAAGTCTCTTAAAAAACATTGAAATAAAAGTTACAAAACAATTTTTAAAATGTTGTGAAATGCTTAGGGTTATGGTTTTATAACACTTAAATGATTTTAATAAACAATTAAATAAAAGTTACAAAACACTTTTAGAAATTCTATAAAATTCTTAGGGTTTATGGTTTAGGGCTTAGGATTAAAAACTTAAATAAAAGTTAAAAACAATTTATGAAGTGTTTTAAATTGATTAGGGTTTAGGTTTTAGGGATTATAATGCTTTATTACATTCTTTTAATAAACACTTAGATAAAAGTTAGAAAACAATTTATAAGTGTTAAAAAATTCTTAGGGATTAGGGTTTAGGTTTTAGGGTTTGGTGTTTAGATTTGCAGGATTATAAGACTTTAGTAAATTCTCTTAGTAAACACTTAAATAAAATTGCAAAAATATTTTTTAAGTGTTATAAAATTCTTAGGCTTTACGGATTAGGGTGTATGGTTTAGGGTTTGGGGTTTATAGTTTAGGGTTTAGGGTTTATAACTCTTTAGTAAATTATTTTAATAAACACTTAAATAAAAGTTATAGAATTCTTTTAAAAATGTTATAAAATACTTAGGGTTTAGGTTTCTGGTTTAGGGTTTGGGGTTGAGGGTTTAGGGTTTAAATTTTATAACACTTTACTAGATTCTTTTAATAAACACATAAATCAATTGTAAAAAATGATTTTTAAAATGTTATAAAATGCTTAGAGTTTAGCGTTTATAACACTTTGGTAAATTCCTTTAAGAAAGACTTAAATAAAAGTTACATAACTCTTTTGAAAATGTTATAAAATTCTTAAGGTTTAGGGTTTCTAACACTTTATTAAATGCTCTTAATAAATACTAAAATAGAAGTTGTAAAACATTTTTTAAAATGTTATAAAATGCTTAGGGTTTAGGGATTAGCGTTTAGAGTTTAGGATTTGGGGTTTAGGATGTCTCTGGGTAAACCCCACATGCTATATTATGCTTCCAACATAAAAAAGGCTCTGAAATTTTAGTTTCAAGTATTTTGGTGTTATTAAATAAGTAAATATTTTCCCAACAAGATAATAGGGTAGATTTTTAATTAGCTGTATTTATTTTAGTCTCAACCGTTAAAAATGGTATTAATGAATATTAAAATTTTTGTCCATGAAATTAATAAGGTAGACTTTTAATTAGCCTTATTGTGCCTCTCTGCGCGATACCAAAATTTTCCTAACACATTATTTATTCTCTTTTGGAATGTGAATCACCGATTAATTAAAATAATAATAATAATAATACGGCCCTATCATAATATTAAGCAGTTCTTCAAGCCTTTACATAGGATTCATCACATTAAATACCATGGGTCACCCATGCGATGGGCTCATAAAACACCAATGATAAATCCATCAATGACCAAAACAAGGTTATCTTAACTACTTTGTGAGTCAATATTAACCTAACATAAGACACATATGATTCATGTTATGGTGAATAATTATCAAGTAAAACATCAATATACAGTCTTGCAGATTGTAGGTAAAATAAATGGAATTAAATTTTCTTTATTAATTGATCCAAAAGACAATAAAAATTTTATTTCTCCAAATTCATTATTTAGATGTGGTTTAATTGCATGCAAGAAAATTCATTATAAATTGGTTGAGATGACTTTAATTATTAAAAATGGGTAGAATAATTGTTAAAATATTACGGACTTAATTTGAGAGCATGCAGTACTTAGATATATCATATATGACCACCTTGGGATCCAATGTTATAATTCGTGGTATGGATTGGTTGGGAGCTCATGAAATAATTCTAGATATGAAAGGTATGTTACTTTAATTTGTAGATGATTTAGGGAAAAGGAGAATCTTGGCAAGAACTGAGAGATAAGTAACTCTAAGATTCTTTTCATCGTTACAACTGAAAATGGGTCGTAGAAAAGGGCGTTTTATGTATGTGGTAGTGGATATGAACTAGAATATATATTCAAAAGATATGTAACATCATCACCTATAAAAACATTAAATAAACATTGAAAAGCTAAAAAATACTTAAAGTACTGCCAAAAATTATTCTCACCTTGAGGACCCTAGTTGGTCCTAGGCAGTAGCATCAAGTCTGGGTCGCCGATAAAGTCGATGGCTTCATAAGCATAGTCATCAATAATCACAATTTGGCCACGAAGCCACTAGAATAAATCTTCATCGAAGAAATGCCAGATGATTCCTCCTCTTATGCTAGGATTGAGTGATGACCAGTGACCCTACCTTGGCTCCCTCAGATCAAGGGGACCTAAGCTCATGCTTGGGCGCATAACAGGTACCCTCTCAAGGAAGAATGAGACTATGATAGTACCATACCCAAAAATGTGTTGGGTACGAGTCTTGCATCCTGTTAATTCTGCCTTTAACTAGCGAAGCACTGCTTCACACCAGATGAGCATCTGTGGTTGGACACAGTCAACTGTAGGCAACAGTTAGGCCTTTGTCGCAACATGGGGACTCTTTGACCCCGCCAAATGCACAATCATCCATAAAAATGCCCTCATAAACCTGGACCTTATCCTCTCTATGTGGACTCTGTTGCTGACGAGTCCACTCTCAGGGATGCAGTAGGATTACACCATCTCTGAGGTATATCGTGGATCTGGCCTACCACCAGTGAGCTTTTCCCGTGCCCCACGGCATGACAAATGAGTCAAAAAATATATGTCATCACGGTTAATAGCCGGCTCCTGATATTAAACACTTGCTCGTGCTCATCCCAACGCTGGATAATCCATCTCAATAAATCCTCCCGCCCTTTCATCAGCTCCAGCTTTGCATACTTCAGTAAACCACAGCGGCGCAATGCAAGTATGCATGCTGGATCATTTCGTATCAACAATTCCTAGATATCATGGGCCCATTCTCTCCATAGGTGAGTCATTTCGGTCTGAAACCTGCACAAAAGAACCCTAAAAAAATAGGGAAAATGGGGCAAAAGCACTTCAAGAATCCATGCATAAGGGTTTTAACTGCACCCTTTAGCTCTAACGCTACACCTAGTGCTGCACAAGGAGGATTAACACCCTCTAGTGGCTCGTACAGAGCATTTAACACTCCTTATAGGCCATCTGGAGGGCGTTAGTTTGCAAATAGGGCTTTAAGGCACCTCAGATCTGCAAAATTACACCCATAAAACTATTAAGAAAGGTTAAGCAATGCATAGAGCAAGGTTTTAGCCCTCACCTGGGAACAACGACACATCAAATGGTTGCCCGGATCTCCTGCAATGGTCCACGGAAAACCTGCTCCTCTTTAGCCTCAAAATTCTCTCACAAAATCTCAAAATAATGAAAATGATGCATGTGAAAGCTCAAAACATTTCCTTATATTTATTTTGGAGACATGAATTTTTGAAATCATTAAATAGGAAGTAGTCCATTCTCCATGATTTTTTATCATGCATGAACCCATATGATAGGAATTGCTGCCTTTTTATACTTTTTACCGCTTTTGATGAAAGTACCTTCACGAATGAAAAGTAGTAAAAGCTGCATGCAATTTTCAATAGAGCACTTTTGGAAATATTTTATTGCTCTTTAAAAAATAGAAGCATCTTCGAGTTTTCATCATCAAGCTCGTTAAACATATACGACAATGGGCTGAGCAACTCTTTTTTTATCTTTTTCTAGCTCATTAAACTGAGAAAGACCAATTCAACATTCTTTTTATGCACCTTTTCTCACTGGTTAAACTGAAAAAATCTCGAGTCTTGTCTTTAGGCTTTCTTAATCTTCATAAAGATGACCCGAGCATTTCTTTTAGGTACTTTTATTGCTCGTTAAACTAAAAAATATCGATTTTTTGTTACCCGACTCGTTAAAAATATACGGTGGCAACAAGAGCACTTTCTTTTCTGGGACCATTTCTTTCTCTTAAATCGAAAAACCCCCAAGTTTTTCCTCTCCTTCAGGCTCGTTAAATCATCGAAGGAGGAATGAGTAGTTCTTTTACCTCTTTTTCCTCGCTCACTAAAGTGAAAAAGATACCTAGAGTTTCCTTCATTTGACTCGTTGAAAATTGATGAAGGTATTGAGTTTGTCATCGCGTGACTCATTAAAAATTCACGACGAAAAACAAGTTTAGTCCATCTCCTCGTACTCGTAACAAAATGAGGTCGAAATCTATTGAACATAGGTTTCTCTTTATATGAATTCAATAGATTAAGTTACGGAAAAGTAACTGATCTGAGTATACTATTAAACTTTTGTTGCACCCAGTTAAAAACTATGACAAAGGGACCACCATGGAGTTACTCTTTACGATCTTTTCAGACTCTCTAAATATGGAAAGACCACTAAGTTCTCTAGTCTGCACTCTTTAAATTACACAGACAAGACATAGAGTCACTCTTTTTATGATACTTTTCACTCTTAAAACATGAAAAAATTGACGAGTTTTCCTGTATGGACTCATTAAACTAATCAGATAGGGCAGAGAGTCGGTCTTTTTGCGGACCTTTTCAGACTCTTTAAATACGAAAAGATCGATGATTTTACCCGTCCGGACTGTATTCCGTATTAGAAAGTGTGGTTTGGCAGCAGTCGTTCCCTTGAACATGGCACTCCCTCAGATAAACCTTCCTTGTGATGGCCTCTCAAATATGAATCCTACCATCCTATGAGTTTTGCCTAAATACAGTGATGTAATTACATTTATGTATCCTAACAATCCGTAATGTTCATGAGTCTAGTGCTGCATGGTTAAAACTGTTTTCATGCCTTCTATTGTTCAAGGGTTAGCCTTTTGTTTCCTCCATCAACCCATCAAGTATATTCTTTCATCATGCCCTCTGTTGCTTCTACCCACATGCCCAAAAGATTCAATCAAAAACAAAATCATTCTTGTCTCGTTTCGTGTCGATTGATGTAGGACACATTATTGCCTATCTTTCGAAAGGTTTTTGCCTATTGACTTTAACAATCTATCTTGAAAGATAACCCAGAAACACATTCAGTGCCTTGGTACTTGCAGAAATTAGTGGCAAGTTACCTTGTGTTTGATCAGGGGTTCTCATTATTGGCTCCTGGTTAAGCAATTCTAGGAGTGCTCGATGACAAAGACATCTTTCAGACTCGCTAGTTTGTACTATGCATCTTGGAGACCATCACCATTATTGATGCCCTTTCTCGCATCTGTTAATGGTCTCCATTATTGACTGGTAATCAGATGATTTCGTGCATGTTCGGCGTCAATGCATATATTCACATGTATCGATCTATGTTGTTCGATGAAGCAGAAATCAAGACCTTGGGCAGAGGCTTGCACCATTCAGTGCTATTTCCCCTCCCAAGCTGTGGATATTGTTTTTTGGAGATAGTTGTTTCAGGATGATTCTATTATGAGATCAGATCTGCATTGTGCTTATCGACGACCAGTATCATCATATCTCTTTGGAGAAAATCATTCTGACATAGCTACTGAGCATGGGAATACTCGACTCAGGACATGATTTTAGCAGTTATATATTTATGTGTTGTATCAGGTTTCCATTGCCGCCTAAAGCTTCGACCCTTTCTCTCTTTTTGAAAGGGAAAATTACAGTTAACATAAATTATTTCGGCCATTGTCACAGCCTCTGATCTCATACTTCAGGGGGCATCTGTTATATAACAAATTGACCTCCTCATCAACTCAGAGGGGAAAGACATGATGTCTGAAGCAAAGACCACAGTTACAGGCCTTCATTCCACACTAACGTTGGTTGCACATTGAAAACCTGCTTTATAAAGCTTGTTACCAAACCTAAGGGTGCGTTAGTGACCCTGCTAACTCAAGTTGTTAGGTAGGGGACAACGTTAGTGAAACTACACACAGTTCCAAGGGTCAAAGGAACAAATTGACTCACAAATATATAGATATTTGTTCCTAAAATTACTCAAGGAAAGCAAGGAAACATCCAAAATCGACCTATTTGGAGAAATTCTAATCTAAACAAAGGAGGCAAATGGGAAAGAGCTGAAAAGCAGGGCAAGTTCATTGCTTTTTCCCTGGTGAACTCCATGAGGAATTTGGCAGGCGTAACTCACTTGCTATATAAGCAAAGTGAGGGTCATTGTGAAAGAGGTCAGAGCATTTAAAAGGATAGCCTACTTAATTGTTGAGAACTATCTCATATCTAAAGAAGTTGGCAAGAAGGGGGAGAGAGAGAGAGAAGCTGAAGGGGCAAAGGAAGACTGATGCAATAGATGGTTGTAATCACTCTTCCATTATTAATACAGAACTACAGTTGTGTTTCCTACTCTATGGTGTCGATACTATCATCCATTAAGTTGTTTATTTGATACTTGTTTTTATGAGTAGCTTAGTTGTATGCAATTATATGTTCTTTATGTATTCATATATTAGTTTTCAAAGTTGTATACTGTGAATCCACTTGTTTTTCCTTTGTGCAGGACTTGATTTGGAGCCGGCTTTGAGGGAGTTCCACTTGGCTGCACTGTGATCTCCAAACAAATCTAGAAGGATACTTGAGGTAATCCCCTTTCCATACTTTGATAGCTGATAATTGTTTATAAACATGTGTATAACTTCGTAACATCTGCAAATAATCTTATATTCTGTCCAAGGTCCCGAGAAGACCTTTGACGGTATTTTCATTCTCCATAAGACCTTTGAGGGTATTTTCATTCTCCATACACTGTGCATTTTACCCCATAAAAAAAGGTGAGCTCAGTCTTTACTAGCTTTACAGATCCGACACGGTAAATAAACAGTCAAAGTGTAAAACTTAGGGTCCGTTTTTGGACATAGCCTCCTCCTATGTTGAAACCCAATGTCCTTCCAATCTAGATCCTGTGAGATCTGATGGTCACGAACACTATCGTCTCGGCAACATGCGCCCCATTTACACAGTTCACAGACCCAATAAGGATTGTGAGCCATCGGTTTATAAATGTTCAAGTCCGGTTTGAAACTTAAGCTCCAATAATTTTGAGAACCCAAAAACCACACAATTATGCCCTTGTCGATCTGAGGGTCCTCCGAGATATCAAAATGGAAACCAGCATGATCTTTACCTTATTTTTGGACCCGTTGAAGATTACAAACTGCTAATCTAATAAACTTTGGGTCTGCTTGAATAGTTAACCTTAGATTACTTTTCCACCCGATGACCATTCGATGATGAAGGTTGTCAAGATATGTGGCCAACGATATTCTAAGAGGCGTGTTGTTTACCAAGTGCTTCTCCCCTATAGAAAGATCTGCTTAAGCATTTTTCTTCTCTCTATTTTTATTTGGGCGCCGGGGGGGGGGGGGATTAACGGTTAAGAATGACTTACACTTCCACTTTCTCCTACTTCAACTAGTCTTCCTTCTTGTTCATTCCTAATAGTTTGGAATTTTTCCATGTCTTCAGTTGCCTGTCTTTGACAATCCTCACGCAATTTCCCCGAGGGTGTCGAATCCCAAGAATACCTGTTGTAACTTTCCTTGCAAGACACTCCTTCATTCGTCGGACGATCAACTAGTATATTGTCTTTTCTTCGCACATGAACAAAGCTATCTGTTCTCAGGGTTTGTAGGTGGGAATGAATGCACTAAAAGACCTACAAAAGCCACCAATGTTTTGAAACTTTTCCAAGTGGTTTTCCATTACATATCTTCTTGGCCACATTAATAACCAATTTAGAGTTTGCTTCAATGAAGGCATTATGAAAATTTGACTTGATTAGTATTTCCAGGCACTACTCTAAGGCCATGAGCTCCGCCATGTTATTAGTGGCAGTCCCCAGATGACTATTAAAGATGTCCTTTATGCACCCTTGCTCATCTCTGATGACCCCACCAAAACCAACCATCCCTGGGTTACCTTTAGAAGCTCCATATATGTTAACTTTCAAGAAACCATGAGGAGGTTGCCAAGAGTCTTTACCAACGTTTATTTGGCTCACATCCTTGTGTATGCTCTGGGGAACCAGCGGATGGAGACCCAACTGCAGCAGTATACGAGCGTCCTGGGGCTGAGTCGAGTTCTCAGGAGGTCTCCCTAACATGGCACCAATGGATTGAGCCAATTTTTTTCTTTTAAATTCTGCCATTGCATTCTTTCCAAAAATCCCAGATTAAGAAGCCTAGAACCAAAGTCCAAGATTTATTGATGATCTCATTGCCTAAGAAGTCTTTTCTCGAATTCTTCAAAGCGTTGGTAACACTGAGTCCATCCCTATCAATTTGCTCAAGACTAAGGTCGCCCAATCCCACAAGGTAGAGGTGAATGGGCACAGGTTGAGTAACTGTTCCATTTTCTCCTCTTGTGAACCACATAGATAGCATTTGGATGGGCCAACAAAACCTACCTTTAGAAGATTTTCCCAAGTTAGAATTTTCTTTTGTTGAACCAACCACATAAACAGCTTTATTTTCATCCAATGCAGGTGCTGCCAAAGGTCCTTCCATACCTTATCAGGGTTTTGATAATCAAACCCTAGGACTATTTGTTTGACTTCTTGGAGGTTAAAGTTACCTTCTGTGTTTCTTCTCCATCTTAGTTGGTCAAATGAGGATGATACCAAAATCTTCCTCTGTTCCAAGTTCATAGCAAGAGAGTATGTCTAAGCTTTCAAAGGGCTCTCTTCCCTGTAGCCTAGATCCTTCCATATTCTTCATTTTCCATTATTCCTTACCTGATCCCAGAAGTCACTTAGCATGCATAAACCTTTTCTATCAGTGCCATTCTTGAGATCGGTTAGTTCTTCCCTAAACAGGTTTGGTTGTTGCTACCAATTGTCCTCCCAAAATCTTTCCAGGTCACTAGCTCAGATCTCCCAAAAGATGTGCTGCTGGACAATGCATCTATTTTCCCAAGCAAGATTCCAAATGTGGGAGCCCTTTATAAGCCCAGAAATTCGAATATGATCCCTCTCCTGCCAATTATTTGCATATTTCTATTTCCAAACCTTGGCCAATGGGGTTGTTGATTCCTTAAGCCACCTCCACCAAAAATTTGCACCCGCAACTCTGTTGAGGGTTTTAGGGTCATGAAGACCCAAACCTCCATGAGCCTTAAGTTTGTAGAGCTTACCCCAAGCTACTAAATCCCATTTCTTTTTCTCTTCCCGTTTGCCCCAAATAAAACCTCTTTGAATGTTCTTGATCTGTTGCAAAACTCCTTTAGGAGCAGGAAGAGCTGACATCATGAAAATGCGTAGGGCCTATAGGACAACTTTTGTGAGCACAAGGCACCCTGCTAAATTCAAAGATCTGCATGTCCATTTCCTCACTCTATCCTGCATTTTGTTAATGACCGACTCCCACACTCCCATGTTTAGAGGTTTTTCTATAAGGGGCATTCCAAGGTACTTAGAGGGTAACTAATCCCTTTGCAACCCTAGAATTCTGGTAAGGTTTCTCGAAATAGCAATGTCAGTGTTGAAAAAGAAAAATTTTGATTTGTCAAGGCTTACCTCTGTACCAACGTCCGTAGTGAAGTCATTCAAGATTTGTTTAAAAGCTTTGGCTTCCTTGACTATGGGAATGCCCTGCAGCATAGTGTCATCCACAAATTGTTGGTGAGTTGAAGCAGCTCCATCTATGGTGAGTTTTAGAACGTGGATTCTTCCCTCAACACTTGTCATGTTTATCGCTCTGCCTAGCCCTTCAATCATGAGCACAAAGAGGAAGGGGGAGAGAGGATCTCCATGTCTTAGACCCCTAGAGGGCATGAAGGTTCTTGAGGGCGATACATTAAGCAAGATTGAAAAATTGGCCATGGATGCAAGGGCCATAACCCATCTAATCCAATTATGGTCAAAACCATAAGCTTTCAGCACTGCCCTGATGTAAGACCAACTTAGCTTGTCATAAGCTTTCACTAGGTCAAGCTGTATGATCATACCAGCTTTCTTATTGCTCTTAAGAGAATGTACCATCTCATCAGCTTGTATGATCTTGTTGAGAAGCTGTCTTCCTTCCACATAACCGGTTTTCTCCTCTGAGACAAGAGCTGGAAGAAGGGGCTTGAGTCTATTAGCGATCACTTTGGAAATAATTTTGTACATCACATTACATAAAGCTATGTGTCCGAATCTTTATGGTGTCATAGCTTTTTCCTGCTTTGGAATCAATGTTATGAAAGAGGCATTAGGAGCCTTCAAGACCGATCTGGATCTTCTTGAGTCTTCTACTGCATCAAGGATGTCTTGTTTGACTATTTTCCAGCATGCTTTCAAGAAGTCCACATTGAAACCATCTAGGCCAG
This sequence comes from Pinus taeda, assembly GCA_000404065.3. Classification (NCBI taxonomy): domain Eukaryota; kingdom Viridiplantae; phylum Streptophyta; class Pinopsida; order Pinales; family Pinaceae; genus Pinus; species Pinus taeda. The sequence continues at coordinate 47,040 of APFE030475399.1, read as the reverse complement.
GAGCTTTCCCATTTTACATCTCGTTGATAACTTCATTGACCTCATCTTCAGACACTAGCCTATAAAGTTTATGATTGTCTTCCCTTGTTACAAGCTTGGGAATGTACCTTGTGAATTTGTTAATGAACTTTGACCTCCCTAAGAAGGGCTCCTTTGCAATGCTAAGGAAGTTTTGTACTAGGTCAGATTCCATTTCTCTGTGGGTGACGAGCTCTTTCCCTTAAGAATCTTAGAGTTTTGAAAATTTGTCATGTGACTTGTGACTCAAAGTTGATTTATGAAAAAACTTTGTGTTTCTTTCCCCTTCTCTAATCCACTGTACTCTCGATTTTTGTCTCCAGAAAATCTCCTCTTGCCTACACTTATCATCCCATTCCTTCTGAAGAGAATTAGCTTGAGTTTTCCTTTCCTTGGTAAAACCAATTGTGATCATGAGCTGATTAGTACCCTGAAGTTTCTGTTCAACTTCTTTTTTGGCTTTGAAAATGTTGCCAAACTGTTTTTTGCTCCAATATTTGAGTCTGGCTTTGATTTGTTTAAGTATTTGTTGTAGCATGAACGTTTTAGTGCCATGAAAGGGAAAATCTTCCATCCACCATCTATTAATATTGATGGTGAAGTCAGCATGAGAGAGTCAGACATTTTCAAACCTAAAAGGTTTGTTCCTCAGTATACCCATAAAAGTGGCTTCAAGCTGGACAGGCCAATGTTCTGAACCTCCAAAAGGATGGATTAAAGCTTATATGTCAGGGCCTATGAGAAATAGGTCCTGTGAGATCATGAATCTATCTAGTTTAGAGGAAACTTCAGAAGCCCCTCCTCTGTTATTGTTCGAGGTGAAAGTGCCAATTATTGCTTTAGCATCCACTAATCTCATGTTATTTATGAAGGCTTGGAAGGCAATGGAGTCTTTGCCTAGTGTTCTAGTGCCAGCCGTTTTCTCTCTAAGAGATTTGATCATATTGAAATCCCCTACTAGAATCCTGGGCATATCAGGATATCTCTCTCTTAAATCCTCAAGGGAAGTGAGAAGCTTGAGTTTGTCTTCTAGTTTTTTAGGACCATAGACATTTGTAATCATGTAAATCTCCTTATCACCCACAATTTGTATTACCAGTGAAAGATAGTTCCTGACCGCTTCTGCATCTAGGATTCCAAATCTTTGGGGATCCCAAAGCATAAGAATCCCTCTTGCCGAGTTGTATGCCTTAGCCTCTAGATACTCATACTTGCTTAACCATTTTCTATGTATTTTTCTGATTTTATCGATAAAGGACTTTGTTTCCAGAATGAAAACCATATCTGGTTTTTCTTGTTTTATTCTATTGTTGAGATTTATATGTTTCCTTTTACTTCCTAGGCCCCTAATGTTCCAAGTTGTAAGCTTCATTTAGAAAGGTTTGTAAAAGAGTAATTGGTGAGATCTTTCATCTTACCTGAGTTGATCATGAGTTTTCCACATTCTGTCAGCAGCTCATTCTATCTTTTCCTTCCTCTTTTCCAACCTAGATTCTTGGAAGAGTGCCCTGATGTTTTCTCCATTGTCTTCATCCCTCTATTTTCCTAGCTGTCATGGTTTCTTTTGACTGCAAAACCCCTTGATTGGGATCTCCATAGGAAGAGTTGTTGAACCCTGTCAAACTCCTATTTTGGCAGGGAGTCAACTCCTTTGGTAATACCCTGCTCCAGAAACGTTTCTAGACCCAAGTTCTCCCTCTCAAGAATCTCTTGTAGTTCATGGTCCTCTGTTCCCGCCTCACTTGGGGTCATCTCATGGTCCTTACTGAGCTCCACATTGCTAGCTAGATCATTTTGTTGTTGTTTTTTCTCTGGTATGTCCTCCATGCTAGTATCCATATCCTTCTCATTGGTTTTAGTTTCTGATTTCTAGTTTGTCCCATTGTTTCCAACTTCTTCTTCTAAGATTTTGAAACTATTATGGCTCAATTTCTCATCCTTGTTGATTTTATATTGGTGTCGCTTTCCTCCTTTCCTCTTTCCCCCCACCTTAGTGAAACCCTCAGGATCTTTTCTTGTGGTGGTTTTTTTGTTGCTTTCCAGTTTGTTTAATGGGCAGTCTCTGTAGAGGTGCCAGTGTTCATGGCACTTACGACACCTAAATGGGACATGCTCATAGTCCACTTCCTGCACCCATTCTTCATCATAAACTTCTAAAATGATCTTGTCTGAGAGTGCCCCAAATAGGTCCATTTCCACAAAAATCTGGGTGAAGGAAGTGTATTTGCCTCTTAATGTCACATCTAATGTCTTTATAAAATGCCCTAGTTTGTTGTCGATAGCCTTTAGAGAGTCTGGTAGCCAATAATCTAAAGGAAGGGAGTATAGTCTTATCCATACCGGTAATAAAGTGAACGTTTCTCATTCTGGGACAAAATTCATCACCCATGGTCACATGTAAAGGCCTGCAACAGCGTAAAAATAGGGTCCTCCCTCGAACACTTTGTCGTTATCTTTTAAGCTCGTGAACACCACTGTAAAGAAGCCCTTGTATCCAAAGTGCAAGTTTATCTCCCCCTTAGGTTTCCAGTGGTTCCTTATCCATGCATGTAAGGGTTTCTTTGTCGGCCAAATCGCCATAAGTTTGCATATGATCGCATGTTCTGCCATGTGGTCTCTATGCACCTATAGCGTTGGGTCACTTAAAATGACCCAAGGAGTAATGGTCGACTTCGTTTTGTAGACCCCTGTCGCCCTCAAAGGTGTAGTTTTCTGACTGTTTTCCCTCTTTCCTCTTCTCCCTACTATCTTCCTCATGATTTCCTCTCCGTTCATGAGGTTTGATATTTCCTGTGTTAGTATCTGAAATAAAACCTGCAATCAATCTCTCTACACCTATTCGAATTATATCATCCACATACAACACCAAAATATGGGGCTTAGACCCAATCAACAAAAGTATAGGTTGGGATCCACCTCACTCTGGGTGAAGCCTATGTTGCATATTGCTACTGCTCCTGGAATACCATGCCTTGGGTACCTGTTTGATTCCACATAACGATTTATTAAAGCTACACACATAAGTACCTCTATCATGGACTCCAAACCTGTTAGGGTCCCACCCTAACCCCCTTATTTATGTCATGGGATCACGTCATAGTCAAGAATCAATAAAGCCCATATTAATATTTGTAAGTGGTTAACCCGCAATTAATGACGGGACCACAGTTAGTTGCAAATGGG
>APFE030475380.1:0-59529 GCA_000404065.3 Pinus taeda | reverse complement strand
ATTGAGACACCATATTAGTTCCTTTATCTTCTTTTATTACTTGATACGTGTATTGTAAAATTAAACATTTAATTGCCATTATTAGTTTCTTTATCTTCTTTTATTACTTGATTTTTACTTGATACCTGTATTGTAAAATTAAACATTTAATTGCGATTATTAGTTCCTTTATCTTCTTTTATTACTTGAAATCACGTGATACATGTATTGTAAAATTAAACATTTAATTGCCATGTTTTTATCTGTTGTAATATTTGGTATATAATGAAGAATCTCTTATGTGAATTTAAATATGATTTAAGATGAATGATTAAGTGAACATTAGTCATTAAATTGCAGCCATTTTATATTAGTTTTTTTACAATTGGTTTGATTTGGGTTGCATAGTCCATAATAATATTGTATCTTGCAATGGATTAGAATGCTTGTTGAATTGAGCTATCAAGTCAACATTGTACATTATTATTATTATTATAATACTTAAATTGAAGTAGGGTTACATAAAAAAATGGACATTTCATTTCTTTAAATGAAAATTGAAGTTAATATTTTAATAGTAAATATGCATATTGATGTTTTGTAATCAACATATTAAATTTATAAATGTGTTTCAAAAATGTCACTTCAACTTCAATCATAATTGGAAAAACTAAATTTTATCGCAGATTGGAAAATGTTTGATATAACCAAATGAAAAGTAAATATTAATAACACATTAAAATGACATTATTGAAAATAATTGTGTCAAGTAGATACATATCAAAATTATGATGTTTTGAATAGATGAATACCAAAATTATGATGTTTTGAGTATTATATGAATTTATTGGTTTTTTATTTATCAAACTAATGATTAAATTTATAAATGTGCTACAAAAATGTCATTTCAACTTAAATCATAAATGGAAAAACTAAAATTTATCATCGATTGGAAAATGTTTGGAAAATGTTGATATAACCATATGAAAGTATTTATTAATAGCACATTAAAATGACATTATTGAAAATAATTATGTCAAGTAGATAAATTCCAAAATTATGATGTTTTGAATAGATGAATACCAAAATTATGATGTTTTGAGTATTATAGGGTTTTATTGGTTTTTTTTTATTTATCAAAATATTGAAATTGCAAATGGTCGTTATTTATTTATTTAATTTTTTTGTTGTTGTTGTAATTTTAAATAAGTTGTCTTTAATACCACTACCACAATGTCTCGATAGGGAATTTTTTCTAAAATTAGTACTTCATTCACCACGCTTGGTCACATTATTGCACTGTATATTATTTTCAAAATGATTGTGTTTAGCCAACCACAACCTATCAATTTGTTTGTTGGGTCACTATTGAAATGCCTTACCATGTTGCAATTGATAACATGCATATATTTTTGTTATACAAATATAGCCTCAACAACATTTGGGAATGAGATTATTTATTAAGAATGACTAACACAAACCTTATTTAGCACAAAACAAGATGATGTAACAGTATGACATAAATATTGGGAAACATGTTCTTCTTAGGTGGCATTGTTAGACCATTAATCAACTAGATTTTAGATGGTGGATCCACAACACAATTCTTGTATTGCAAGAATGCCCTTCAAGGTCGTGACCATATGATGTGATAAATTGATAAGCATCCAAAGTGTGTGAATAGCATGTCCATGTTAGCCTTCCCAAGACACACTTTGAGGAGCTTATAATACTCATTTTTCTACTTTGTTTGGTTTTTATAAATCACTTTAGCAAGAAAATTGCAACTTGTCGTAAAATGATAACTAAAACCCATACATTATAATTTCACTGAGTAATTTCATTTCTCTAAACTTTATCCTAATTACAATAATAAAAGCAAAGCATAAAATGGATGTTATTTCTAATCATGAATAATAGGTTGGAAATGTGATTGGCATGTGATATCATTGTAAATAATGTGTAGGACATTGGATAAACCAACACTCCCCCGATGGACTAACTGCCTCTCGTGGATCCTTCTCTCTGGCGATACGATTGTTGACTAACACCTGCGGGTTTTGGTCTAACAACAATCGTGATTCCCAACAAGTGGTGTCAGAGCGTAGGTCACAAGTTCAATACACGCCTTGCTTGCACTGGGTGGGAAATTGTTGGACATTGGAGAAACGCTCCCCATGTGTTTCACGACATGGACTAAACGCCTCTCATGGATCCTTATCTTTGGTGATACGATTGTTGACTAACACTTGTGGGTTTTGGTCTAACAACAATCATGATTCTCAACATCATGTCCATTTTGGCTTTGCCAAGTCGCACCTTAAAGAGCTTAGAATATTAGTTTTTCTACTTCATTTTTCTTTTATAATTGACTCTAGGAAACAAATTGATATCATTGTAAATAATGTGTAGGACATTGGATAAACCAACACTCCCTCGATGGACTAACTACCTCTCGTGGATCCTTCTCTCTGGTGATACGATTGTTGACTAACACCTGCGGGTTTTGGTCTAACAACAATCGTGATTCCCAACAAGTGGTGTCAGAGTGTAGGTCACAAGTTCAATACACGCCTTGCTTACATTGGGTGGGAAATTGTTGGACATTGGATAAACGCTACCCATGTGTTTCACGACATGGACTAACCGCCTCTCGTGGATCCTTATCTCTGGCGATACGATTGTTGACTAACACCTGCGAGTTTTGGTCTAACAGCAATCATTTCTCAACATCATGTCCATTTTGGCTTTGCCAAGTCACACCTTAAAGAGCTTAGAATATTAGTTTTTCTACTTCATTTTGCTTTTATAATTGACTCTAGGAAACAAATTGCAACTTGTGGTAAAATGAAAGCTAAGACCCATACTTTATAACTTCATTATAAATAATTGTAATTGTTTCTCTAAACTTTATCTTATTTTATAATAAAAATAATGAACATGAAACCAATGTTATTATTAATAATGCTTAAATGGTTGAATTTGCATTGGGCATTTTCCTATCCTTCTCCTTTATAGTCTTAGAAAAAAAAAAGAGAGGAGAGAAACATTATCTTAATATTGGCCATTAAAAAAAATTAATAATTTTAATCAATTTTTTTTAATATTATGTGAAAGAAATTTAACACAATAAGATAGAGAAATACTAGCAAGATATCCTAGATCAAAAACAACTCACTACAAACATTACTTCTTTTTTTTGCCATTTTGGATGGAACTCTATTCTTGTACTATGAAACTCATTTAAATGTGATTCCAAACCTCTAATTGAAATGTATAATGACCCATGAAAATATCATGATATATAACTCTATATTTCTTCCTATCCCAGTGGGAAAATAAGTCCTTGGAAAATATTTTGCATTGTTTTTTAAAGTTTTATTAGAAATATAAATTGGAATTGACTTACTCATAAATGGATGCACTTTTTAATCTTATTTCTACAAATATGAGAAAGAGCTTCAGAACAAGCTTTTGTCCTATATATTTTTTAGAGGCTATTAATTAGACAAAAATGGACAACATAGAAACATCACATGATAGGAGAGGAGAGTGTATAGTATACTCTAATGAAAAGCAAAAAAACCACTTAACGATGAATATCTAGAAGTCAACTTGGGCTATGGGAACAATACCAACGGTGGTATATGTTAGGCCCCTATACTACTAGTGTAACCGCTTATTATTATTAGTACAACCCCCTTATTATATTGATGTACCCATATAGTGCCCATATTGTTACCATTGTACCCCATAGAAGCCCACTATTGTTATTATTGTGCCCTTACATTATTATTGTTATGTAGGCTCAAAATATATAATGACCCCTTAGACTCGTATATATAGAAATGAGGTCTTTTCATTTGTATCATCCAAGAATTGTTCATTTATGTAATGTAAAGGAGGTTTCCCCTCGAAGAGGCTGAATTCTAAGGCGTTGATCTATATTTTCTCTCTTTCCTTGAGTTGGTTTCATAACATTTGGTATCAAAGCTTTGGATTCTAGGGTTTCGCTGCTCCAAACAGGTCATCGTGGAATTCTTGCTATAACATTTCTTTTTCTGCGACGTTTTAGAAGTCGAAAAAAAACCCATTTGAGAAGACATCGCGCTAAATCTTGGGTCCGAATTTCAGAGCGTTTTACGCTATATCTGCGGAGATATGATCTGAGGAATTTGGTCTTTTTGCAGACTCCTGAATTACATTCCAAACAGGTGACCTGGGGAAAATCGTCATAACTTTCTTTCTGAACATCGGATTGAAATTTCACAAAAAGGTACAGAAAGAGGACGGACTGTAGTTTCTTCTAGATATTTTTTTAGAGCCAAACGTCCAAATAGTGACACGTGACACTTCATACAAGTTCGCTCTTCTGGAAAGGTCTATAATCAGGTCACTGTGGGAGATTTGGTATAACTCTTCATTGGAGAATCCAATTGGGGTCAGACTGGTGACATTGGAAAGAGGACACAGAGGGCTACTGCAGGTCACAATTTCAGAACTTAAAGATCTGAAAGTACAGAGTTACAGTCATTTCAAGATCGAGCTCCTAAAATCAAGAAAAACAAGATGAGGAAGTTTGATGGGAAGGATCCGATAAATTGGATACTTCAGATGGAGCAATATTTTTATCTACATGGTGTACAACTGTTACAAAAGGTATGTATTGCATTTTCATATTTAGAACCAGATCAATTTTTATGGTATAAAGGGCTTTGTTCTCGTAAACGACTTGTTAGGTGGTCAATTTTCACAGAGGAAATGATATCACATTATGAGGATACAAAGAGCAACACCTTCTTTAGAGCAACACCACAACAATTGGAAAGAGTAAAAGGGCTTTGTGACATACTAGAAAGTAAAATTATGGCAACAATGAATTATCCCCCTCACAGCTATGAATATGGAAGTGTTCTTTCTCCTAGCCTTCCACAACCTATAAGGGTTACACCACAACAATTGGAAGAAAAAAGAGAAAAAGGGCTTTGTTACAATTGTGATAGCAAATGCACTAAAAGTCATAAGTGTGTTGAGAAGAAATTATTTTACATAGAGTATGAAGAGGAGGAAGAAAAGGATCAAGAAACATCAAAAGAAGAGGATATACGCCATGATCCAACCCTAGAGATAGAAGAAATGAATCAGACCATATCTTGTAAAGCATTGGTAGGAATTACCACTCAAAATATCGAGATAGAAGGACATATCAAGAAGAAAAATGTTCAAGAAGTGAAATATCACATCGAGCATCAAGAAATGAATCCGACCATATATTGTAAAACATTGGAAGAAATTATCACTCCTCAAACTCTAAAGATAGAAGGACATATCAAGAAGAAAAAGGTTCAAGTGGTGAAAGATCACATCATGCATCAACAACAAGTTCTCCAATTTTTAAAGGATAATGCCACTTTGGTGCAAAATCGAATGAAACAACAGGTAGATCAACATCGTAGTGAAAAATGTTTTGATGTAGGTGATTGGGTATTTTTACTACTACATCTCAAGAGCTATTTGTGAGAAGGAAATGTTGGCAATACTACATGCACTTAAAAAATGGCGACCTTACCGAATGGGAAGATACTTCAAGAAAATGGAAGTAAGGGATGAATCGAAGAAGGATGAAGAAGTATGACCACTTATTCAAAAGTTCCAAAAGATCCCAATTCAAACAATATTGCCAGAAATTCAAGAGGAAGGAAAAATCATATTGGAACTTGGAGCAGTCACAAAAACAAGAACCCGACAGCTACAAAATCAATCAATTTCAGAGTATCTCATCAAGTGGAAGAACTTACCCGCTGAAGATTCCACATCGGAGGACAAGAAGTTTATACAGAAGCATCAAGAACTACTCAAGCGTTGAGGACAACGCTTTTTGAAGGAGAGTGGCATGTTAGGCCCCTATACTACTAGTGTAACCCCTTATTGTTATTAGTACACCCCCTTATTATATTGATGCACCCATGTAGTGCCCATATTGTTACTATTGTGCCCCATAGAAGCCCACTATTGTTATTATTGTGCCCTTACATTATTATTGTTATGTCGGCTCTGATTATGTTATGACCCCTTAGACTCCTATATATCGAAAGGAGGTCTTTTCATTTGTATCATCCAAGAATTGTTCATTTATGTAATGTAAAGGAGGTTGCCCCCTCGAAGAGGCTGAATTCTAAGGCGTTGATCTATCTTTTCTCTCTTTTCTTGAGCTAGTTTCATAACAGTATATCATGACTTATAGTACACATTCATATCATACATATCATAGGGAAATTTCACTACACATTCATATCATACATATCATAGGGAAATTTCACTCAATTGATATGAGAATTCTCTTGCTTTGATCAACTCTCTCTTCGGTCCTCTGCTCTAATCCTTCACGTTTCTCTTTTCTGCATTTATTCAATTTAGGAAAATTTTAATCAAGAAACTTTTAAAAACTGGAAAGAAAAGTTGCTATAAATTTTGTACTCGTTTTATGATTTTACAAAATTATATATTCCTCAATTCACTTTTAAGTTGCCATAAATTTTTACTTACTTTAGGAAAATGGAAATAACAATAATTCCTATCAAACACACTATAATTATATAAATTCTTAGATTATATAAATTATGTGTTTCCTCTACCATAAATCTGTACTAAATGGAAATAACCAAAATTCTTATCAAACACATTATGATTATATATAAAACCAAAATTCTTATAAGCACATTATGATTATATATAAATAATATGTTACCTTTTTATTTTAATACTAAAATTAATTTGGTTAATAAGTAATTATTGTAAAGCTATAATATTCTAGGGCATATAACTAATCTTCTTTCAATTTTCTATATAATATTCTAGGGCATATAACTAATCTTCCCTCCTAAATAACGCAAGGCTTTAGTTATAATTATGTTTATATGTTTTTCTTATTGAAAAAATTGATATGGATTTAACTCTCTAAACTTGTTTTTGTTTTTATTTTTTTTAATAAATAGTTTGTACTTCAAAAACTGCTTTAAAATATTTTAATTAAAATTAGTTATAATTATGTTTATATGTTTTTCATGTTGAAAAAATTACTGATATTCATTTAACACTTTCAAACTTGTTTTTTTTTTTTTTGGTTTATAAATAAGTGTACTTCAAAACTGCTTTAAAATATTTTAATGAAAATTAAGATTTTTCCTCCGGGTAAAAAAAGGAGTTGTCTATAATGCGATTTTTTGGAGATTCCGGTGACGGAATCCGGCCGAAGAAGAAATTGGGAGTAGTCTACCTAGGCTGTAGAATGGCCCGTTTTCTGGCACCTGTTGAAAAATTGTCCGGCTCCGGCCACCGGCAACCTCTCTGCCCTCCACCACCATCCCCTAGCTCCGCCACCCTCTTTCTCCGCCACCCTCCCCTGACAGTCCTGACATTCCCTCTCATTCTGACAGAAAAATCCGAATGCAGGCCCCTGACATCTCCTGACGGATCGGGGACGAGCTGGATATTATGGCCGGTTCGAAATGGTCACCCTCGCGCTCACTGCAATTACTTTTCGACCCAGCGCTCTCCCGCTCTGCGATTCAGCGCTACAGCTCCCCCGGTGCTTCCCGCTCTGCGATTCCGCTCTGCCGGTCGGGTTCTCAAGTTTGTTTAAGGGCAGAATGATATATCCGTATACTTTTCTTCAATGAACAGGTAACGAGCGAAGTTCACGGAGGTCATTACATTCATATCCGATATGCAAGGGATTTCGTTCAAAAATATTATGATAGGGAAGTCTCTTTACTGTTTTCCAATTTTGTGTTATGAGGAACTGGCATCTTGTTGCAGCCGAAGATGGTTATTTAGGACCAAGATTGTGAAGACTGGTGTTACCACATTTTATTCTTCCTTTGAATTTCCGGATTATGTGGAGAAATTCAATGTTACAAGTGAGTGGGAGGAAATTACAACTCTTGTGGCAGCATGAAACTCAGGTAGACAAAGGTGTCTTGATTCATATTTTCAGTCCATTTCATTTATATATCTACTTGTACCTGAAACCTAAATATTTGCATTTGCAGGTGCCTCTACAACTGCCAAAACAAAATATATGGACTCCCCTTTGACACATTCCAAAGACCATAGGGAAACAGAAGCACATCTATAGCTTATTTGCCAACATCTGACATTTTATTCTTGTAAAGAACTGAGACAATTAGGGGAGTTTTGCAGTTGGGAAAAAGCTTCCAGAGTTAAATGTCGGCAGGTGTGAATAAGTAGAGAATCTGTCGTGCCTTGAAACGTTGATATTCGTAGGTGATTGATGTTTCTTGGTGTGGAGAATTCAATGTCTTTAGAATGTAATGTTCGTAATTGTTCCAAACTGAAAAAGGATGGGGAATTCTTGATCAGTTGCGCCAACAATTAAATAAAAACCTCTGCAGCAGATGGTAATGCTGTGTTACAAAGAACACAGAAAAATCAGCAGTTTCTATTGTTTAAGTTATGCCGAGCGTTGAGATTGTTTAATCCTTGTCAAAATAGTACAGTAGCACAGCGTAGTCTTGGGTACGGGCATCGGATGGGTAGTTTTATGATGTTCTATTTGTAAATAAAGTGATGGTTTATTGGGTATAATAAAGAGAGACGTTGCCAAGTTTGTTGTGGATATTTGCTCTCAATTTGTGGTTTAATTTCAAATTCTTGATAGGTTAGTGGTGCTGACATGGTATCAGAGGTTCGTGGCACTCTCTAGGAGAGTGGAGACATTCAGATGAATTTAAAGGAAGACTTTGCAGCTCTGTAGAATAGTTCTACTTTTGTCGGGTTCTCAAGTACACTTCTCATATTTTTGGACCCTTTCTCTCCTGCATTCTAGGTTTTGGTAGTATGTGGCTCTTATCAGTATGGTATTAGTACTTGTAAGTTGTCTTATTGTAATGGCATATATCACAACGATATTTTCTAGTGCAAGTCATTGAAATGCATCTTATTACCATGATTATCTTCTTTATGCAGTATAAATTTAATTCCTGCCATCTCCACCTCCATCTTTGGAGGTTGATTAAGTTCATCATGAATGTTATTTGTTTATTGATAGATCTTTAAATACAACCAGTTTATTTATTTGTTTATGGATTTTCTGGATGCAAACAAGTTCAACCAGTGAAAAAAACATATACTATTATGATTGAATGTTGATCTTTGCTCTGAGCAGTGGTCAAATATTTTGAGGAGTTAATGTATAAGTTGATTGCCGTCATTGTTTTCTTCATGCAGTTTGGGCTTAAGTTCTTCATGAAAAATGAGATTCTCAACAGAATAGCTCATCACACATGTTATCTGTTTATTGATAGATTCTTTAAATACAAGAAACATATTTATTTGTTCATGGATTCTCTGAATACAAGCAAGTTAAAATCACTGAAAACACCATATATTACTTTTATGATTGAATGGGGATATTTTCTCTGAGCAGTGTTCAAATACTTTCAAGAGTTCATGTACAAGGTTATTGGCAACTATTACTAAATTGTGCTTGCCCTGTATGTGTATGATACATACACCAGATTAGACTTCTTGCTAGGGTTGAACACAGGAACACCCATTTGGAGTTTCGATTAATCTGAGTAGCTCTTAACATTTGGTCCATCAATGAATCCTTCAGTTTCCTTAGAGAAATTAAATAAAGAAATGGCTCCCACAAAAGTTACTGAATGGGTGATTAACTGAACAGGAATACGCGCATCAAAAGCTGCAAATATCTGACAACAAAGTTCATAAAATTTAGAAGATAGAGTCCATCATATGACAACAAAGTTCATAAAATTTAGAAGATAGAGTCCATCATATTACATGTATGAATTCAGGAAAACTGACATGAAGATGGGAAAAATGTAAATGTTTAATTGGGGCATTCCCCTGCGGAGATTCAGAAGACGGATTCAGGGTCCACTTGCCAAGGTCACTCCTAGAAAAGAAAAAGACAAAAGCAAAAGCATATCTAGTCTATAAGATCTGGAAGCTCTACTGGCTCTCCTGGATGAGGATTGCCAAGGAAAAATGCCGAGATGGATCAAATTTCCTCAAGTACAAACTTATTTTAAAGTGCAAAAAAAATGTGTAATTTTTCATTGTTTAAATTGTATTTTTGAGATGACTAATTAAACATGGAAGTGCCAAGGTCACTCCTTATTTTTGGACCCTTTCTCTCCTACATTCTGGGTTCTCTATAGTATGTGGCTCTTATCAATATGGTATTAGTACTTGTAAGCTGTCTTATTGTAATGGCATATATCACAACGATATTTTCTAGTGCAAGTCATTGAAATGCATCTTATTACCATGATTATCTTCTTTATGGAGTATAAATCTAATTCCTGCCATCTCCACCTCCATCTTTGGAGGTTGATTAAGTTCATCATGAATGTTATTTGTTTATTGATAGATCTTTAAATACAACCAGTTTATTTATTTGTTTATGGATTTTCTGGATGCAAACCAGTTCAACCAGTGAAAAGAACATATACTATTATGATTGAATGTTGATCTTTGCTCTGAGCAGTGGTCAAATATTTTCAGGAGTTAGTGTAGAACACAAACAAGAATGAGCTGAGAATTGAAACTAGGTTAGCAGTAAACCAGTGGGGGGCAGTTCTTATAATACAGATATTCAGATGTTGAGAATGCTAAACCATAACACTGCGATTTTCTATCAATAGGGAAATTATAAAGACAAATGTGCTGCATCCCAACTTTTGCCCGGCTAAAATATGGAAAACCCACCACAAAATCTACACAAAGGAGCTTCCACCTCCAAAAAAAACCAAGATACAATATATTGCGAACAAATATATCACCTAATAAAATAGGTTCTACATGGCATAAAAATTACAGTTGGAATTATCTCCCAAGTGCCAAACATTAATGTTCATATTAATTTTGCTCAAACTGTAATTTCCCAAACTTTTCGATAACCTTGAAGAATTGAAAGTTTAAAATATAAAACCAAAAAGCGATAAAAGAAACAAAGTAATAGAATGTTATTAAGTCCTTTAGGCTTTAAGGAGAAAAGGAAAAACCCAGGATTATGAACTGGAAATGCAAGAATATTGCAAAATAACCAGGATGAAACAGACCATTCGAGCTTCCGAAGAAGGCTACGAACTGTTACCACTAATGGTGAGATAATTATCAAAGTGATTGTCATCTGAATGTCTCCACTCTCCTAGAGAGTGCCACGAACCTCTGATACCATGTCAGCATCACTAACCTATCAAGAATTTGAAATTAAACCACAAATTGAGAGCAAATATCCACAACAAACTTGGCAACGTCTCTCTTTATTATACCCAATAAACCATCACTTTATTTACAAATAGAACATCATAAAACTACCCATCCGATGCCCGTACCCAAGACTACGCTGTGCTACTGTACTATTTTGACAAGGATTAAACAATCTCAACGCTCGGCATAACTTAAACAATAGAAACTGCTGATTTGTCTGTGTTCTTTGTAACACAGCGTTACCATCTGCTGCAGAGGTTTTTATTTAATTATTGGCGCAACTGATCAAGAATTCCCCATCCTTTTTCAGTTTGGAACAATTACGAACATTACATTCTAAAGACATGAATTCTCCACACCAAGAAACATCAATCACCTACGAATATCAACGTTTCAAGGCACGACAGCTTCTCTACTTATTCACACCTGCCGACATTTAACTCTGGAAGTTTTTTCCCAACTGCAAAACTCCCCTAATTGTCTCAGTTCTTTACAAGAATACAATGTCAGATGTTGGCAAATAAGCTATAGATGTGCTTCTGTTTCCCTATGGTCTTTGGAATGTGTCAAAGGGGAGTCCATATATTTTGTTTTGGCAGTTGTAGAGGCACCTGCAAATGCAAATATTTAGGTTTCAGGTACAAGTAGATATATAAATGAAATGGACTGAAAATATGAATCAAGACACCTTTGTCTACCTGAGTTTCATGCTGCCACAAGAGTTGTAATTTCCTCCCACTCACTTGTAACATTGAATTTCTCCACATAATCCGGAAATTCAAAGGAAGAATAAAATGTGGTAACACCAGTCTTCACAATCTTGGTCCTAAATAACCATCTTCGGCTGCAACAAGATGCCAGTTCCTCATAACACAAAATTGGAACAGGAAATAGACTTCCCTATCATAATATTTTTGAACGAAATCCCTTGCATATCGGATATGAATGTACTGACCTCCGTGAACTTCGCTTGTTACCTGTTCATTGAAGAAAAGTTTGCGGATATATCATTCTGCCCTTTAAACAAACTTGAGAAGTGTACTTGAGAACCCGACCTGCAGAGAGGAATGCAGAGCGGGAAGCACCGGGGGAGCTGCAGAGCGGAATCGCAGAGCGGGAGAGCGCCAGGTCGAAAAGTAATTGCAGTGAGCACGCGGGTGACCATTTCGAACTGGCCATAATATCCAGCTCGTCCCCGATCGGTCAGGGGAGGTCAGGCGCCTGCATTCTGATTTTTCTGTCAGAGAATGAGAGGGAATGTCAGGACTGTCAGGGGAGTGTCAGAGAATGAGAGGGAATGTCAGGACTGTCAGGGGAGGGTGGTGGAGAAAGAGGGTGGCGGAGCTAGGGGATGGTGGCGGAGGGCAGAGAGGTTGCCGCTGGCCGGAGCCGGACGATTTTCCGGCTGGTGCCAGAAAACGGGCCATTCTACCGCCTAGGTAGACTACTCCAAGAAATTTAGGTTAAATCTTGATTTCTAGCAGTTAAAATGGTTTTTTAACTGCATATTTGGATTCAGCACCCTGAAAAACCCTTGGGACCCTTTGATTGTGCAGAAAATAGCTATCAAACTTGCGATTCCAATAAATTGCTGCGGTATTTTGACCGGAAAAACCAGCCAGAAAAGCTTTCCAAAGGTCTCATTATAGACAACTGCATTAAAAAAAGAAAAAAAAAAAATATACAGTAACATTAGGAATTACTGATATTGATTTAACCCTCTCAAACTTGTTTTTGTTTTTTTATAAATAATTGAAATTCAAAACTGCTTTAAAATATTTTAATGAAAATTAAGATTTTTCAGGAAAAAAAATAGCATACAGGAACATTAGGAAAGAGAAGTAAGCTATATGAGAAAATTCCAAATTGTAGTTAGGCGCACCCCTGGTTATTCTCTTCGCGCACCGCTGGTTCTAGATCTGGGAGACTTCTACGATCTACGAGGAGACTGTTGTGCTTTGACCTAGTAAACAATAGACACATTCCCTTTGCCCTTCTGGAGCCATATAAAATCTCGGCATATTCGACAGGAAAAAGAGGACTCATTAAAGAAAAGAAGCCATACTCTGAAGGAAAAGGTGCCCAGAGATGGAGAGCAGCAGAGTTTCTCATCAGATATCTATTGTCCCTGCAAAGGCTCAGAGGAAACCATGATTGAATTGTACCCTGGAATGGAGCTTTCACAGACGCTCAAAAGCGACCAGTGATGTTCCTTTTGTCGTATAAGCAGGAGATAATGGAAGTTCCTTTTCAGCGGATAAGTCGGATGGTTTTTGGCGCATAATTTCTCGGGGTGATGACTGATCTTTCATTTTAGCGGGCGGACAAGTTATCAGAGGATAAATGAGAAGTTATTTGTGAAGGATAAGTCCTCTGCAATAAGAGATTTTCAGATAGACTATAATTTTTGGATAGCTTCTCTGCAATAAGTTATTGTTTTTAGATAGGATATCAGTTTTAGGCTATCCACAATAAGCTATTGAAGGCTATCAGTTTCATCCGCAATTTTAGATAGGCTATCTGCAAATTTAGAGAGGCACTTATTTTTAGATAGGCTATCCGCAAATTTAGATAGGGTATTAGTTTTTGATATTGCATCTGCAATAAGCTATCGTTTTTAATAGACTATCAACAATAAGCTCTCAGCTAAGCTATCGTTTTTAGATAGGCTATCAACAATAAGCCCAACTATCGGCAATAAGTTATCGTTTTTGGATAGGCTATCAACAATAAGCTATTAGTTTGTAGATTGCCTATCGGTATAGGCTATCATTTTTAGATAGTCTATCAGTTTTTGATATGCTGTCTACAATAACCTATCAGTTTAGAGGCTATCTGAAATAAGCTATCAGTTATAGATAGGCTATCCGAAATAGGCTATCATTTTTAGATAGGCTCTCAGGAAGAGCTATCAGTTTCTGATACGCTATCAAGATAACTATCAGTTTCTTGATACTCGATCAAAATAAGCTATCAGTTTCTGATACGCTATCAAAATAAGCCCTCGGGTTTTGATAGATTATCAAGGCTATCTGTAATAAGCTATTGATTTTTAGATAGGCTATCTGCAATAAGCTATTGATTTTTAGATAGGCTACCATTTGATAGGTTGTCAATTTTGAGAGGTTATCATTTTGAGATAGGCTACCGTTTTTAAATAGGTCATCTGATAGACTTATCATTTGATAGGTTCTGCATTTGAGAGTGGGTATCAGCCATATAACTTCTCTGAGCAAAGAGTGGGCATCGCTATGCCTAGCCTCTGCTGGTTCGCCTTAAATATCCATATCCTGGACTGTAACCTCACTCACATTTATTCTTCAAACGGTGCGCTCCATTGCATTGCAATTCTCCTGTCTATCAAGTTTGTGATTGTGTTTCCTCTTATTGTGAAATCCTAATTTGCAGTTTTGAGCGTAGAATAGGTGGAGGGATTTCAAAATTAAGTAAGCAGTTTCCATTAATTTGAATGGCGAGAGATGCAGAGCCGAGATTCAGCGGAGCCTACTATGGAGGTCCTGTAGGAAGGACCCCACATACTGCCTCTCACAAGCTCCCTCGCCCTCGTCGTAGCCATGGCGGCTCCTGCTGCTGCTGCCTCCTCAGATTTGTAATAACCTTTACACTCTTTGCTCAGATAGGGTATCAGCCATATAACTTCTCTGTTTAAGGTATAGGCGATAAAGTTTCTGTGAGAAATGTGGTATCCGCCATAGGTTACCCTCCCATAACAAGTTGGAGATACATTCCCATAAACTATCACGATTCTTCTGGCAGCGCGTATCGTCTCTGTTATGCTCTTCTTTAAATTGCGAGATACCTCATTGTTGAAAATTGTAATTCCAACTGCGCGTGAGTGTTTCAGCGTGCAGCGATTCCAGTAACCCCAGCAATTCAGCCCAGCGAATTCAGCGATCAGCAACCTCAGCGATCAGCTGATATCGCATCGGCGAAATAGAAGTGGTGCTTTATAAAGTTGTTTTTACCATTTGCGATGAGCCGGACCCGATGAAGGAATTAATTCCCTTTTAATAAATTATCGCGTCCATATTATTTTTGCTATCGGCGAAAACCAAGTGTGCAGTCTCTTTCCCATGCGATAAGCTCTCACCCGATATTGTGGACCCGACTGCTGCTCAACATTTTGCTTAAAGATATTTCGGGTCCGCCAGTGGGTTGTTTTATTTTCTTTATATAAATTTCAGGCATATATTATAATATATATATCGGGCATGTGGTGATCGGGATTTCGCAATTGGCAGAAACAATGGGTACACATATGTGTGGCATGCGATAAAGCCTGGACCCGATATAGTTCCAAAAGCACATTTTATAATGGGTGAAGTAAAAGCCTGGGAAAGGATTTTTGACGTGAAGTGTAAGTCCTCTTACCGCCATTTATCTCAGTAAGACAGTAAATGATATTTACTGTGGTTGGTATGGTGAAGTTTTAATTCTTCCTGAGCGGGAGTATGGGCATAGAAAATATCGGTGAAACCATTTAATTTCCACTGTCTTCTTTTTACGGAAGTATGGGATGTAAGTCCTCCCTCTGGTAAGTCATATGATAATGTAATAGAAATACGCACAGCAGTGCTAAGCATAAGTGAGAGCAATGGAGAAATAAGCACAGCAGTGCGAAGCAAAGAGAGAAGAGAACGCACAGGAGTGTGCATGAATATTTTTGTGGGTTGAAATGTTTGATAAGGAAATGGTAAAAGGCAGCAGCAGCGTAAAAACCTTTTCTTGGGTAATGTAAGAATTGTAAAAAGAATGCACAGAGAAGCAGTGAAGTGAATGAAGAAAACCAGGGGCAGTTTTGGTTTCAAAACCATGAATAGTTTCACACAGCAGTGAAAAGGTAAATGTGTAAATCCCTGTAATTTTTGTTTTTCACAGCAGTGAATGTAAATGAAATATTTACACACAGTGGTGTAAAATTTCATAAGAGGCAGAGTAATTTCTTTTGTAATGTTTTGGTGAATCCCTCTGAGTGAAAGAGGATGAATATGTATTAGTGTGTTTATTTTAATGAATGGAAATCTTTTATGGTGGTGAAATACTCTATTCTCAGCTATTTTTTTTAAAAAGGGTCCTCTGTGTAAAAAGATCCTGGAGCAAAGGAAAACAGAGCATTGACTCTGTGTATGAATTTATGTTTGGTTTTGGTATTTTCCCATCCCATCAAACAAAAAAATACCCAACAGTGGTATCAGAGCTAGTCCAGGCTCTTTGATGGTGACAGAGCAGGTTCATGCTCTTTGATGGTGACAGAGCAGGTTCATGCTCTTTGAAGTGTCAAAGAAGCTGAAGGAAAGACCCTTGTTGCAACAGCAGTAAAGCTTCTCCAGCTGTGTGAAGTTTCAGCCAAAGGGATTCAGGTATTTCTCATATTTTTTAGTTGCTGTTGAAGAAACAGTGAGTCATTTAACAAACACAGTCAGGGATTTTAAAAATAGTTAAAAATGGCAAGGTCAAAGAAGAAAGTGTCCAAATCCCCTAAGGTTGTGTCTCCCTCCTCTGTTAAAATAGAAGGCAATCTATTTGAAAGCATTTTATTTGAGGCTCAAAGGTTCGATGGGGACTTTGATATGTGGGAAATAATAATGAGGACTTTCCTACAGTCTGAAGGAATGGAAATATGGGAGTCAGTGATTGATGATAGCAAAATGGATGGAGAATCCAAGGAGTACAATGCAAAAGCAGCAAAGATAATCTTGGATGGGCTGCCTGATTCTATAAAGAAGAATCTAGGAAATTATTCATCAGCAAAGGATATATGGGACAGACTGCATGAGCTTCATGCAAAGGGAGCACTGATCATGACCATGAATCAAGAAGGAAATTCTGAACCCATCATAGAAGCTGAAAATGAGAAGGTTGACCTCATCAAGCTTCAAGTGCAAGAAAGGGATGAAGAGCTTGCCAAGCTTAAGAAGGAACTTGATGAAAGCAGAATGAAGCATCAAGAAGAAGTCATATCCATGACAAATCAGTTGAATGAAGCCAAGAAGCAGGCAGAAGAAGCCAAGAAGCAGGCACAAGAAGCTGAGAAGAAAATGGAGAGCAGTCAAGCAGAAATCTCCAAAATGAAGTCTGATATCATCTCCCTTAAACTAGTAGCAGCTGAAGCTACTCGTAGCAAGGAAGAAACTGAGGAACATCTTGCAAAGAAGAATGCTGAGTGTGAAAGATTAGAAGAGGAGATTGTCCTCCTCAGGAAGAAGGTTGAAGGGATGAACAAGTTCATGAAGAGCTCTCAAGCTTTGGATGACATGCTCAGCTATCACAGATCTCCATCTGATAAATCAGGACTTGGGTATGTAGGTGAATCCTCAAACAAGGATGAAAATGCTTCAAGCAAAGGAGATGTGAAGAAGCCAGAAAGGAATGGTGATGCTCCTAGTTCCAGCAAAGGCAAGGAGAAAAATGAAGGCTGCCATAGAAGAAATCCTGCTCCAAGTAGAAAACCAGCTCCAAGAAGAAATGTAGCTGATGGAAAAAAGGCAAGAGGCAATGGTGATCATCAAAGGATCTCAAGGCAGCAAGGCTTCAGAAGTACATCAAGGAAACCTCCATCTCCCAGGTACCAAAGTTCATTTTTTGGTTATTGTTATTCTTGCTCAAACTTTGGTCATATGGAAAAAGACTGTAGAGCATTTCATGGAGATAGATGTTGTGGTCCCCGACAATCTCCAAGAAATAATTTCACAAGAAGAAATCATGAATTCTTATTTATGAACAATGTTGAATGTTTCAAGTGTCATAACATTGAGCATATGGCACGAGATTGTAACTTGACATGGGCTCTTACACAAGCTAGACCCATGCAAAAGAAGAAAGTTACACAAGTATGGAGAAGGAAGGAAAGGCAATTTGAAAATCCCTTGAACTCCGCAGTGGATCTAAATTTGTTTTGAGAAGAGTCTGCCAAAAGAAGACAAGCACACATTAAAGGGGAGCTTGTAATTTTTTGTTGCTGAACTGCCTTAACAATCACTCTTTGATGAAGACCTTTTTTTATAAGGGAAAAATATGAAGTTAAATCTTCCATAAAAGCAGAAAAGAAAAAGGGGCAGTGCTCAAATGTGAAGTGCAGCAGCGCAATAAGAAAAGTATGCAAAGCATGGAGACCCTCACAGCAGTGGGAAGATAGAACATAAAACAACAGTTTTTGAATTTTTTGTTATGGAGCACATGCACTGAAATGCATAACAAAGGAAGGTAGTTTCCTTCTATGTAATGTGAGAGAACATACTCATAGTAGAGTGAGTACAATACACAGCAGTAAAAAAAATGTAATGTTTTTCTTAATATTCAATGTAGCATGCAAAGAAATGCATAAACAGAAACAGGGACAACAGATTTTTAATGCACATGGGTGAATGATAATGTGTGGTAGTAGAAAAATGAAAGGAAATGCACAACAGTGCATTGTGTAAAATAAAATGAATGAAGACTAAGATTGTGTGAAGCAAGGGTGTAAAAAGAAAAGGCAATAACCCATGTTAATTTTTTTTTTTGTTGTTGTGTGGAGAATGCAGCGCAAAACAGCGTGAGGATGATTTCTCTCTATGTGCAAGTAATGGAGAGTAAAGAGTTAGTGTATGGGCACACAACAGTATGATGAAACAAAAGGCAGCCACAGTGCAAATTGCAGAGGCAATGCAACAGCAAATAAAAACCCACGGATGACACAGTCTATGGTTATGGGTATGGACAGCAGTGCATAAGAAAAGGCAGCAGCGTGATGGAAAGAAGGAAAAGCACAGTAGTGCGAAGAAAATGAAACCAGAACTAAGAGAGAGTGAAGAAATGTGTTTTTACACAGTAATGCAAATAAAAAAATGCAGCAGCATGAAGTTTTTGTTGAAGAAATGAAAGGTAATGGACAACAGCAGATGTAAAAGAAATTTTTCCTTTACAACAGTAAATGTAAGTATAGTGAATGTGTTGTTCATTGAATTGAAATGCAACATATGCAACAACAGTGAATGTAAGAAATGTTTACACAAAACAGTGTACATTTGTAAGGTGAGACAGAGTAATTGTTCCAGAAAAGACAGAGTATTCTGTCTTTGAAGAATGCACAACAATGTAGAGTTTGTAAAGAAATGTAAGTGAAGTGTAGCAACACAACAACAAGTGTAGACACAGCAGTGCGGGGTAGACGCAGCAAAGAAGATGCCACAACAGTGCAACAGAGAATATGCAGCAGCATAAAAGAACAATGTAATGAGTATGCACAACAGTGCAATGAATGTTTTGTTTTGAAACTGCATCTAAAGCAGTGTTTGGCAGTAATCCCTCTGTGAGAGGAAGTGAAGTTCTTAGTGAATCCCTCTGTTAAAGAGCAAGGTGCTTTTCAGCATAGTGTCATGGTAAATCCCTCTGTCAAGAGGAAGATGCTTTTTAGCATACACATGGTAAATCCCTTTATCAAGAGGATGATGCTTTTCAGCAGAGTCACAGGTGAATCCCTCTGTCAAGAGGAAGGTGTTCTTCAACACATTGTTATGGTGAATCCCTCTGTCATGAGGAAGGTGCTCTTAAGCACAGTTTCAGGTTAATCCCTCTATTAAGAGGAAGACTATTTTGCTGTTTGTGGAACTGCATCATAAGCAGTTGGCGAATCCCTCTATGTGAGGAAGTGTTTGGGTATGACTGAATGCCCAACAGTTGAAATTAAAGGGGAGTGTTGAAGTATTAATTTCCAACTACCCACATTTATTCCGAAAACCACTTCACAAAACCGCCAGCACATTTCGCACCGCCTTTTGCAATAAGTTGTTTTTGTTAGAGGGCCTCCGAACACCCCAACTAGCTGCCACGCGTCCAGTGTATGGACAGAAAACCACCCTCTCCCCGAAAGCTAAAGTTCATTTGTTTTGTGTGAGGTTGGTGAGAGAATTGCGTCCGATTAGGTCAACGGACAAGGATTTCATGCAACCTGCCAGAAAGTTAATTTTACTTTTACCACATGTTCTATTTAATGTATTTAAAGAATGTGTCATTAACTTAGGTAAAAACTTTATGTTTTCATACGGCATGTATGGGCGTGAATTTAAAGATAGGTATGGGTAAGTCAACCTATCATTAAATGTTTTTTGGTTTTGGTATATGTTTTTTGTTAGTCTTCATTTGAAGATGTATTGTAATTGCACACGGGAGAAGCAGGTTCGCAGCAGGCAAAAGAATAGGTAAAAACACAGCAATGTAAAATTGAAAAATGACTCCCGAAAGTGAATGAAATGCATTCCTTCCTACAGGTGCATGTAATGGTTTCAAAATGGGATGCCAATGTATTTTTTTTATTTTGAATATGAAATGTGAAATCCCGAGCATTTATAATGTAATGAAAAATTTCACACAGTGGTGAAACTTATGTAAGAAATTTTTACAACATATGTAAGAATTTCATTTTGACAGTGGTAAATGAGTAAATGTAAAAGTCATTTTTACAGCAGTAAATGTGAATGTAGATTTTAGACAGCAGTATAAAAATCATTAGTAACAGAGGTAGAGTAATTTTGTTTTTGGTGAAAAGTTTTGGTGAATCCCTCACAGTAAGAAGAAGAAATATGTATCAGAGTTTTTATTAATGAATATAAAAGTTTTATTGGTGTGAAAAACCTCTGTCCTCAAAATTTTATTTGCTTCCCTTTGAAAGAGATCCTAAAGAGAAAAACAGAGCATTACTTTGTATTCAGTCTATTTGTTTGTTTTTGAGATTTTACTAGAAAAATCCCCAACACTCCGGAGATGCCGTAGCATGTAGAACGAAGCCTTGCCGTGAAGATTTCTACCGGCATAATGAAAGTGGTAACATTTGGACCGAAGTTTGAAAAGAAAAAGGTGAATGAATAAAGTACGATCTTCAAGCCGATGAGATGTTTTTGCGAGTTGTTGTACGAAATAGCAAATGCGATGGTGAAGAGTGTCATGAAGAAGAATCCCATCAGCTGAATACGTTTTCTACCCATCTGATCAACGAAGGCAATTGTGAAGAAGTAGCCCAGGACGGTTGAACACGCAGCAACAATCAATTGGCATCTTGCTATTTGATAGACTTCTTCAATGGCGTTCATTGACGCGGGGTCCTGAAGCCATCGCAATTTCATGAACTTGTCCTTCTGCTAAAGATTTTGGCTGTAAAACACGATGTCGACCAGAAACCATGTGCTTGCAGTGCCCAGTAGGTGCAAGCCGTGTCGCCTTGCGAACTCTCTGGAAAATAAACTGAACCGCGGCTTGGTCATTGCAATCTCTTCGGCCCTCCCTTAGTCTACTTCGATTTTTATGTTAAGAACACTAGACATGTCGGCGGCAGCTTGATTTGCGTCTCTTCTTATGAGCGCCCTGTAGCGAGCCGTTTCAGGCGTTCTCATTCGCCAGTAGTATGTAAACACAGCGGGAATGGCCCCGAACGTAAGAATGATCCGCCACACATGATCGGCTTGAGGGCCTGTTGAACCTGCACGATTGTCACTGCATGCAGGGCGGTGGTATTTTCTATTGAATACTGCAGAGACGAAAATGGCCACCGCGCCGCCAGCTAGAATCCCGAACGCTTGAAGGGTAAACACTGCTGCGATGACCGCCCCTCGGTTTTTCTTGTTGGCATACTCTGACATAATAGTGGCGGATAAAGGATAATCTCCGCGGACACCGAAGCCGAGCCAAAATCTGAAGAAGCAGAGCGTAGTTATTATGGCTTTGGGTGTTCGATCGAAAGAAAGACCTGATCCTATGGAGGCAAAGACCATGAGCAGAAGCGTTATTCGAAAGACTTTCTTTCGTCCCATTTTGTCGCCCATCCAACCAAAGAACAGCCCCCCGCAAAGTGCTCCACATAAAGGCACTCCCATCACAGCAACCGCGATATGTTTAGGTAAGGTACCGGGATTCTTACTGTGCGGGTCGAAGTAATAAATCCTTCCGAGGATACTCGTGATGGTGGAGATGCAGAACAGGTCATAAGCATCCGTGAAGATGCCCATCCCTGCAATAACGATGGCAGTAAAGTGGTACCATTGCAATTTTGCCCGGTCCAGGGCAGTTAATACTTCCAATTGATTTCTTGGCATGGTGTCAACCTTGTTTCCAAGCTTTCTTCTGAAACCCTTTTGCCCACTGTACAGCACAAACCTCAATTTAAAAAAACAGCTTGTGGCTTCAACCAAAGATAGAAATTCAACAACTGCGAAGCAAGAACCTTCAAATTCATGCTGCGAAATTCTTCAAAGTAGGAAACTAAATCCTATAAATGAGAAGGCAAGGAAAAGTGGGGTCAATTCAAAAGCCATGGCTACAAAGTCTCCTGAAAGTATTGAGAAAATTAATCAGGTAAATCGGCATATCCCAAATACAAAAGATCTAAGAGCGTTAATTGCAATACCCACAACCCTTTTTAAAGCTTTAGCCATATTTAAAAACATATTAAAAGGGTCAAACTGGAAAACTTGTTGGAATTTAATTCCAACTGCAAACAATTAATACAGAACCGAAATCTGATCTTCAGCAGCGATTTCAGATTGTTCGGTGCTGCAAAAGTCCATTGATATTTTGAGCATTAAATTGAGAATTAAATCCCCTGCAGACAACCGACTTGTTTTTGCTGAAAAGGCATTACCGCCTTCTGCAATAAATACGCAGATAGAGATCATCATATATTTTGTTTAATTTATTGTTTAACTCAGATCTTTATTTTTCCTATAAATGTAAACGCACAACAGTTCTATAAATATAAAAAATCAGACAGTGCAAAAGATTTCTGAACAGCAGTTCTGTTTTCTGTCTGAGTTTTAGAACAGCAGTTCTGGTTTTATACTTTGAGTGTAGGTTAGAAGAATAGAGTGTGTCTCTTCTGTAATTGCACAGCAGTGCTGAACCTGCGATTTTCTGAGATAGAAAATCGATTTCTGGAACTGAAACGTTCCTCTTTTGTAACAGCTAAGTTTTCTGTATCAGTTTTTGTTTACAGTTTATAAATTCAAGCTTACTATTTTTGTTGATGTTCAGTTGCTGTTATACCAAGTGTTAAAACCACTTTGATTTTACTCTGTAAATCTCTAAGTAATTTTGACGCCCATAAAATGACTTAGCGTCAAAATCGTGTTGCCGAAACACCGTAAGTCAAAAATAGTTTTGCGTCAAAAATCGCGTTGCTGCAACACCACGAGCAACGTTGCTGCAACATGAGTTACAACAACACAATTTTCTGTTTTTTCTGTGTTAACAGAAACAGAGTGTTATTTCCTGTTGCTGCAACACCGATTCCTGTTGCTGCAACACCAAGTCCAGAGAATGAAATTTTCAGTTTTTTGTGCTGAAACAGAGCAGTTTTGAATTGTCTGTTTGTTTAGGAATTTAGCAGAAAATTCCATCATATCAAATAGTTGTTCTGGGATGTTTGTGTGTTATGGAATTCACGATAAAATTCCAACATGGTATCATAGCTAGTCTAGGCACTCAGTGAGTCAAAAACAGAGTTTGTTTTTCACTGTAGGAGCTGTAAGAAGTTTAGTGAGCAGATTTTTCCAGCAGAGAAAGTTTTTGTTTGTCTTTTAATCAAGATGGAAGATGCTGGAACAGGTTTGACAAATTCCCAACTGCCACAGTTCAATGGGAAAAATCACAGTGATTGGTCCATAAAAATGAAAGCATTGTTTGCTTCTCAAGGAATATGGGAGCTAGTAGAAACTGGTTATGCTGAACCTGCAGATGCAACAGCGCTGGCTGCTTTGACAGCAGCAGAAAGAGACCAGCTGAAGAGTGACAATTAGAAGGATGCCAAAGCCCTCTTTTTACTCTTCCAATCAGTACATGAAA
The DNA here is from genome assembly GCA_000404065.3 of Pinus taeda. NCBI lineage: Eukaryota > Viridiplantae > Streptophyta > Pinopsida > Pinales > Pinaceae > Pinus > Pinus taeda. The sequence goes on along the minus strand of APFE030475380.1, from coordinate 35,460 downwards.
GTGTCTTTCCACGGATTGCAGCAGCAACAAAGTCCAAAGAAGCATAGGATATTCTCAAGACTTCCTATCAAGGCATGGAGAAGGTGAAGACTGCAAAGTTGCAGATGTTGAGGAGAGACTTTGAAACACTCAGCATGAAGGAATCTGATACAATAGATTCATTCTTCACTCAGGTTATTGGGCTGATTACCCAGATAAGATCTCATGGTGAAATCCTTGAAGAAAGAAGGATCGTAGAGAAGATCTTGAGAGGTTTACCCTCAAGGTTTGAAGCTGTTGTAGTAGCAATAGAAGAAACAAAAGATCTGTCACAGTTCACGGTAGATGAACTGAGTGCTTCTCTTATGTCTCATGAACACAGACTGAGTAGAGGAACAGATTCCTATTTTGAGAAAGCATTCAAGACTTAGATGTCTTTCAGCCAAAGAAAAGGTCTAGGCAGAGCAAATAACAGAGGTCATGGAAGAAGCCAAAACAGAGGCATATTTTATCCTGCAAGTACAAGCGAAAGGAGCTGCAATCAGAACCAAGATTAAGGTTCAAGCAAACATCAAGCTCATGGAAAAAGGTATGACAAATCCCAAGTCCAATGTCATTATTATAAGAAATATGGGCATTATGCCAATGAATGTAGAAGAAAACAAAATGACATGAATAGTAGGCAGAATGTTAATTTTGCAAATGAAGAAAATAAGAATCCAAAGAATGTGTTGTTAACATGTAACATTGCACAAGACAAACAAGAAGATGTTTGGTTCTTAGACTCAGGTTGTAGTAATCACATGACTGGAAACATTGCAATGTTTGCCAATCTGGATGAAGATGTGAAATCTGAGGTAACAACAGGGACTGATAGTAAGATAGCTGTCAAGGGTAAAGGAAGCATCAGTATCTAAGCAAGAAATGGAGAACAGATGATTGTGCCAGAGGTATACTATGTACCTGGGCTGAAATGTAATCTTTTGAGCATTGGACAGCTCATTGACAAAGGTTACAACGTGTTCTTCAAAGATGATATGTGTACAATCACAGATATACCTCCAGGTAAGAACATCATTGCATAGGTGCAGATGACTAGCAATAGAATGTTTCCTCTCAAACTCAGGGCAAATTTGAATGAAGGAAGAACTATTGCAGCTGTAACACAAGAAGTCTTTCAGGAACAAGTGAAAGATGAGACTTGGTTGTGGCACTTGAGATTTGGACATCTCAATTTCGGAGGCCTGAATTTGTTGCAAAGAAAGGAATGGTAAAGGGATTGCCGTTGATTGAGAAACTGGACAGCCTTTGTGAAGGCTGCATCTTGGGCAAGCAGCACAAAGAAATCTTTCCAGCAGGAAAGAGTATAAGGGCAAAAGCACCCTTGGAAATTTTCCACTCTGATGTGTGTGGACCGATGCAAGTACCATCACTTGGCAGAAATAGATATGTTTTAACTTTTATTTATGATTAGACCAGAAAGACATGGGTGTATATGCTGAAACAGAAGAGTGAAGTGTTTGAGAAATTCCGCCACTTCAAAACTATTGTTGAGAAACAGTGTGGGTATTACATCAAAGTGCTCAGAATAGACAGAGGAGGAGAATACATCTCCCAAGACTTTCTGCGTTTTTGCAGAGAGAATGGCATACAAAAGCAGTTTACAGCAAGGTACACACCTCAGCAAAACGGTGTTGCCGAAGGAAATAATAGGACCATTCTTGACATGGTTAGAAGTATGCTGAAGGAAAAACACTTGCCTCATTAGTATTGGGCAGAAGCTGTCACTTGCGCAATTTATATCTTCAATAGATGCCCAACTAAAGCTGTGATGAATAGAATACCAGAAGAAGCATGGAGTGGTCAAAAGCAAACAGACACTCACATGAGAGTATTCGGTTGTATAGCTTATGCACATGTACTAGATCAGCTAAGGAGAAAGATTGATAGTAAGGGGGAGAAGTGTGTGTTTGTTGGCTATTGTGATGAGTCAAAAGCATACAAACTCTATAATCCATCCACTAAGAAATTGATTGTAAGCAGGGATGTGCAGTTCATTGAAGATGAAGCTTGGGATGGAAGCTTGGAAAAAACAGTGAATGTGAAGACAATTGTGTCTCATGAAGAAGAACAGGAAGGGACAGCAGCAAATAATCCTTCCTTGGTGGTTCCTCCTCCACCACAGAAAATTCAACAAACCATACCACAAGCTGGAATTCGAACAGCCTTAAGAAGTCAAGGAAGTGCTTCTTCAAGCACACCACAGGGATCTGAAATACCCTCAAGTTCGGATGGAACTCCAAGCACACCAAGAAGACCAAGATTCAGAAATCTGAATGAGATTTATGAACAAGGAGAGGTAAGTACCAATACCGATCTGAATTCATTATTCGCTTTATATTATCATGTTGATGACCCAGTTCATTTTGAAGGTGTTGTAAATGAAGATAAATGGATTGAAGCAATGAATGAAGAAATTGGTGCAATTGAAAAGAGTAAAACATGGGAGTTAGTGGACCTCCCTGAAGGAAAAGATGCCATTGGAGTTAAGTGGGTCTATAAGACCAAAAGCAATGTTGAAGGCAAGATTGACAAGCACAAAGCAAGACTTGTTGTGAAAGGTTACAAGAAGCAACAAGGCAGAGACTATGATGAAACCTTTGCACCAGTAGAAAGGATGGAAACAGTCAGAACAATGTTGTCTATAGCAGCACAACACAAATGGAAGATTTATCAGATGGATGTTAAATTTGCATTCCTTAATGGAGTGTTGAAAGAAGAGGTTTATGTTGAACAACCTCCAAGTTATGAAGTTGATGGCCAGGAGCATAAAGTTTGCAAACTGAAGAAGGCTCTTTATAGGCTGAAGCAAGCTCCAAGAGCATGGTACAACAGAATAGATGCTTATCTCATTGAGAATGGGTTTGACAAGTGTGATGGTGAACCCACACTCTATATAAAGGAAAATGACGGTAAGATTATCATTGTTGTTTTATATGTAGATGATCTGATTTTTACTAGCAATAATGCTTCTCTCATTGTTGATTTTAAACCAGTCATGAAAAGTGAATTTGAAATGACTGACTTGGGCTTCTTAAGATATTTTCTTGGAATTGAAGTAGACCAAAGTGAAAATGGTGTTTTCATTTCTCAAGATAAATATGTAGAAGTTGTGTTCAAGAGATTTAACATGCAGAATAGCAAGGCAGCTGTGACTCCAACTGTAATGGGGTTGAAATTGACCAAAGAAGTCAACAGCAAGGATTTTGATCCAAAATTGTACAAGAGCATAGTTGGCAGCCTTATGTACTTGATTGCAACTAGGCCAGACATTATGTACGTTGTGAGTTTAATCTCCAGATTTATGGAAAGACCGAAAGAGACTCATTGGGAGGCAGCCAAGAGGATTCTAAGGTATGTGAATGGAACGAAGGGGTTTGGTATTTTATACTCCTCTTCTGAAAGTTTCATGTTGACAGGTTACACGGACAGTGATTGGGCTGGAAGTGTTGATGATAGAAAAAGCACATCAGGATATGTTTTTCATATGGGATTGGGAGCCATCTCATGGGCTTCCAAGAAGCAACCAGTTGTGGCTTTATCAATAGCAGAGGCAGAGTACGTGGCAGCAACAGCAGCAGCATGCCAAGCAGTGTGGCTGAGAAGAGTTCTCAGAGATTTGTGTCATGAACAGGAAAATGGCACAACCATTTACTGTGACAATAGCTCAGCAATAGCGTTGTCTAAAAACTCTGTTTTTCATAAAAGAACAAAGCACATAGATACCAAATTTCACTTCATACGTGAATTGGTTAACAATGGTGAAATTGTTTTGCAGCACTACAGCACAGAGGATCAGCTGGCTGACATCTTGACAAAACCATTGCCAAAGAAAGGTTTTGATCATTTCAGAAAATGCCTGGGTATGCAGCAGTTGAAATTAAGGGGGAGTGTTGGAATTTAATTCCAACTGCATCACATTAATGCAAAACAAAATCTGATCTTCAGCAGCTATTTCAGATTGTTCGGTGCCGCAAAGTCATCTGATATTTTTGAGCATTAAATTCCGAATTAAATCCCCTACAGACAACCGTCTTATTTTTGCTGAAAAGGCATCACTGCCTTCTGCAATAAATACAAAGATAAAGATCAACAGATATTTTAATTTGTTTAATGTTTAAATCAGATTTTTATTTTCCTATAAATGTAAACGCACAGTAGTTCTGTTCATTCACCCAGCAAGTGCAAGAGAGAAGCAGCGTAAGCAGAAAAAGAATAGCAGTTCTGTTTTCTGTGTGAGTGTAAGAATTTCTGAACAGCAGTTCTGTTTTTGTACTCTGAGAGAAAAGAGTGAAGGTTAGAAGAACAAGAGTATGTCTCTTCTGTAAGTGCACAACAGTGTTGAACCTGCGATTTTTTGAGTTAAGAAACTCGATTTCTGAAACTGAAGCGTTCCTCTTGTAACAGCTAAGTTTACTGTATCAATTTTGTTTTCTGTTTTGAATACAAGTTTACTGTTTTGCTGATTTTCAGTCGCTGTTACACCAAGTGTCAAAAACACTTTGATTTTACTCTTTAAGTCTATTAGTGATTTGACGCCCCTTGTTTTAGTTGCTGTTACACCAAGCATCAATTGTCTCACTGTAAATTTATAAGTGATTTTGACGCCTAACTTCTTAAAGTGATTTAGCGTCAAAATCGTGTTGCTGCAACACCAGTTACAGCAACACAGTTTCCAGTTTCCTGTTGTTGCAACACCAGTTACAGCAACACAGTTTTCTGTTTTTTCTGTGTTAACAGAAACAGAGTATTATTCCGCGTTGCTGCAACACCAGAATCCTGTTGCTACAACACCAAGTCCAGAAAACGAAATTATCAGTTTTTTGTGCTGAAACAGAGCAGTTTTGTGTTGTTTGTTTGTTAAGGAATTTAGCAGAAAATTCCATCATAATATCAGAGCGTTGTTCTATGGTCTTTTGTGTTTGAAATCACCTTAAAATTTCCAACATAATCCAGAAAATTTCATCACCTGTCTTCCCGGAAACATCCCACCACTGAAGCCGACCGACCTGTTATCCTTCTATCGCTCCCAAGATCCATCCGACATTCTTTTCAAAGTCTTTCTCCATGAATCACAGAAGCAAAGCAGAGGCGACTATGTAGTAGTGAACACGTTCGAGGAGCTCGAAGGGAGGGATGCAATAACGGCAATCTCTTTGAATGGTTGTCCTGCTTTAGCCATTGGACCTCTTTTTCCTCCCAATTTTTTACAAGGGCGGGCATCGGGATGCAGTCTGCGGGAGGAGGAGGAGGGCTGCCTAACCTGGCTGGATATGCAACGCCCGGAATCAGTTATATATATTCCATTTGGGAGCATCGCTGTCAAATCAAAACAACAGCTAGAGCAGCGGGCATTAGGGCTAGAGAACAGCGGACAACCTTTCTTGTGGGTTCTGAGGTTAGATATAGCATACGGTCAGGCTGCAATTTTGACTGAGGGCTTTGAAGAACGAAAAAAGAAACAGGCAATGTTTGTGAGGTGGGCGCCACAGGTAAAAGTACTTGCCCACGCTTCAATGGGATTATTCCTCACACACTGTGGTTGGAACTCTATGTTGGAGAGCATGAGCATGGGAGTTCCCTTAGTGGAATTTCCATATTTTGCTAAGGAGGTGGGGAAGATCGGCCTCCATTTTGAAAACGTGGATGTGGATGATCACAAGGTGGTCACGAAAGAAGAGGTTGAGGATGTTGTGAGGAGAATGATGACAACACCGGAAGGAAAGAAGATGAGAGATAACGTTCTCAAACTCAAAGAGTCGGCAACAAAGGCAGTCCTTCATGGAGGATGTTCTCAAACTCAAAGAGTCGGCAACAAAGGCAAGTCCTTCATGGAGGATCTTCTTTTCTGAACCTAAACACTTTCGTTAATGCCATGACGATGAGTAAAGTGCACGAATCCAAAACATGAAGCCATTTGACTTGAAGTCTAGAAGATGTCAAGAGAAAGCTTGGCTTTCAAGCCTTTCAAGTTTTACTCATAGGTCGGTTTACCGCATGTGCAAAACCAGTATCATTCTTTAAAAAGAAAATATTTTAGATGTTGAAAATATTAAATATTGTCATCATGCTTACTCCATTTCATGGCTTCAATGGCTTCATCCGGTACAGATTATGTGATCGTCTACTACCTAGACTGTAATGGTTCATAATTGTCATCCTTTTCCTTCAAATGTTTTAAAGTAATTGAAATCAGATTCTTGACCGCAATTTAAAATGACAACCGGTAATGTTCCTTTTTTAAGTATCTTCTTTCACTGGACTCTACTCTGTTTCTGGATATTTTGATTTTGGCGGTTAAATGATCCGAACACCAACAGAAGATTTATGCCCAGCTTACATGGCATCTCATAGTGCTTGAGGCATCTATCGATGACGTTGTGGCACGCCCCTCACACGTGTAACCGCACGTAAGGAAGTGAAAGTGTCACAAGCACACAACCCAATTACACCTAGATGATCCTTACACGACACTCTATCCTCTAGGTTGTTGACACTCCATTTCGCCCAGTTCTTCCGAATCGTAGTTTAATCCACAAAATTCCAAGTAAAATCCAATGTACATAATTACTTTATGAAAATGTTAAAGGGGTATTAGTTAAGCATTACGAAATTAATGAGAATGGAAGATGTTTCATAAGTTAAAATTATAATGGTTTTATAATTTTTTATTATCATTAAAAATATATGTACTTACAGAGATTATTCTTGGTTCATCTTTTAATTAGAATATTATTTTCTAAATGATATTTGATTTAAGTTAACATGTTTTAAATTTTATAAAATATATAGTAGGCAAACATTTTCAATTGTTCTTTTTATTTTTTAATTATTTTTCATATTATTTAATTATTTAAAAATTAGATTTATTTGTTTTTTTGCTAAATTATATTTAAAAGAATCGGATTTACTACTTAAAAGAGAGGATTTGAATTTAATGGTGAGGAGTTCATTACTATTAAATCAAGATCAATTCTAAAGAAATATTTTGAGGTAGAGCTAGTGATCTAATTTGATATTGTATTTAGGGCGGTTATATTAATGATCTTGTGATATGTGTATACATAGTGTATCAAAGTCCAGCCATACTTATTTCGTAAAATTTTGTCCGAAGAAGTAGGATTTAACGGTGAAAAGTAAGGAGGTATTCACCATACATAAATGGATAAAAGTTCACCTCTATATCTTTTTTTAAAATGAATTCAAAATTCTTGTATCGTAATTACATTTGGAGGTTTCATTCTTTAAGGTGGCTAAGGTTTGAAACTCACCGTATTCGGGAGGAGATGGCCAAGGAAATCCACCCATGTTAATTGTTTGTATGGCCTAGATTAAGTACAATCCTGAGGTTATTTTCACAACAAAGACATAGTGAGAAGTGTTTTTTGATGTGAAATTTGTGGTATCTGGTAGGAGACATTGCAAATTTCCAGCCATGTTAAAGGTTGGTGTGGCCTAAGATGAATAAATTTTGTGTTGTAAATTTCTCTTTATAATAAAAAACAAACAAAAAACATTCTTATTTAAATGTATTTTACTCTATTGAGAAATTAATAAAATAATAAGAATAACATTCTCGGGAAATTGAAATGTGATATACTAACAAATTTTAATGAGTATTCCTCTCTCTCTCTCTCTCTCGATATATATATATTATATATATATATATATATAATATATATATACTTTCTATTATCAAAGAAAATAAAACTACATTTTTGTAGTAGATGTCCATCTAAGGACTTTGACAGAGCATGGATTTGACAGACCCGAAAGAGGAGACTACGATAGATTTGGCAAACCCAAGAGAATCACCTGACTTGGGAATGGACTTCAAAGTGACTCTTCTTTCCTCTCTTTCTGGCAACCTTTTTCTCACCTACAACTGGGACATCAACCAAAGTAATTTGTAGATTGTTGGTGAGATCTGAAGGAGATTCCCTATCGGTCTCAGAGGAAGTCAATTCATGTGCATGATTTAAAATACTTGAATAGATGTCTTGACTTCCCAGTTGCCTGTTTGCAGGGGGTACTGAGATCCCTATTAAAACCCCATAAGTTTGATGAGGAGTGACAATCTGATCTTATCTCTCTGGAATCATACCATCATGAACACCATTATCCTCTTGATTTCAAATGGAAGAAGTCTCACCCTCCACAAAGGTTGGGTTATCAAGCTTCCAACTTTTAGATTTTGAAGATATAAAGTGTTGTCTCTTGATGTAATTTAATAGAGGATAGGAATTCTATATATGGCTAGTTTGTAGACAAATTCAACACCGAAACACAATATTCTCGTAATCTAGAGGTTGGGTTCAATGAAAACCACTGATTTTTAAATTGTTTTGATCTAACATCCCTTTGCTAATGTCTATTTCCTCACATATTTTTCCGTAGGTGTATAGGTCAAACGTCACTCAAGAAGGATATGTGGTAAGAAAATGAACGAAGAAATTTAGTATGCCCTAAAAAGCTTAAAGGTGCCATATATGGGTGGGAAAGTTTAGAAGTCGAACCGAAATTAGCAATTTGGTGATACTATTATAGAAGGATTGAACTCCAGAAACTAGGAAGTTATGAACAAACCAGCTTTGCCTCATAACCAGGCCCATAATTTAGGGCCTTTTGATACTCTTCTAGTTCATCAAACAACACTATTAAAAATCCTTTAGAGTAGAAGATGACCTTGCACTCTTCAGTCTAAACCATATGAATCCATCTGTATAGATCATCTGAATGTGGCTATAAGCCATTGAAGTGATAGATAAGGCTTGATTCAGTGTAGAGTTGAAGGTAGTCCTCCAGATTTTGGTGTGAAATTCCAATAAAGTGTACCTCATCAACTTTTTCCACCTAAAATGCCCTATGAGCTGCCTGGGGTTGCTGAGACCAGGGACCTATTTTGAGGGCCTCCTTGAAGGATCGATTATTTTAATTTGAAGATGCCCAACCACCTTGGGCACCTCCAAACAAGCACTTCACTATATTGATTGTGGCATCCCTCTTAATTCCATAGTCTCTAAGGAATTTTTCCATCTTCAGTTTCCTCCCTCCATAGAGGAGCCTCATTTCATCCATAGGAATATCTGTACGTTGTTGAATCTTGAAGCCTCCTAGATTGCCATAGTTTTAATGAGTCAAAATGTCAAGAAGGTTGGTAGAGTGAAAAATAATTTGAAAATTAGATTGAATGTGAGTATATGAATGACAATCTAAGAAAGAGTTTTTTCATTCTCAACCCTCCTAGGATCATATATTTGACAAACTTTTTCATCCCACGATGTTTTGTTATTAACCAATACCTAGTTTCGAAATGGAGCTTATTAGTTCTAATCTTGGAAATGTTAATTTTATTCTTATCACTTGTAAAGAAAGAGAGATAATTATTTTTGTGTTCAAGTTTGGGGTTGATCACCTCCCAATAATGTAGTAGTTTCATTTTTCCCTCTATCTCTTTATTTCCCCACATTTTATCCTTAAATTTGGAACTAATGCTATGTGTAATATTATATACAAATTTTGATAGATGATCTTCTCATTTATTTCTCAATGGTCTAGCCATGACTAGACATCCTTATCCCACCCTCACTTGACTCAAATTTTGGGGTTTTGTCTATATGTAGAAGTAATTTTAGGAAATCTTTTGGCATCCATGTTGTATAGCTTATTCTTATACATAACATACCTATTAATGCCATGCTTTCAATGTGGGCAATAAATTTTTGAATAAAGAGGATAGGGTGGGGAGTATTTCGTTTAATTTTGAGATGAGAGGTTAAAATTTGCTTTTGGAGTTGTTCAATATTTCTGAACAACTGTTTGGATATATTACAACCTCAAACCTCACAAGAGTGACATGACTATAAAAGAGGAGGTTATTTCTAAAAATAGGAGTTTTATTTGAAAAGAAGAACATTGGAAGGGGCCAACATACTCTATCAAATTTGGGAGGCCTTAAGCTACAACTCTTTGCGCTCAAGGTTAGTGTTTGACATGAGACCTAGGGATGGATTTTAAGATGAGATGTTCGTTTGAGGAATTTTAGGTGGAACTTTGAAAATCACACATATGTTTGAAGTATGCAATGGATGAACTCAAATGGGAAACAAACTCAGTTAGAAGTGAGTACACAATTAGTATCCTCATGTTGTGGTTGAGGGATATTAAAGATGGACTATGCTATGGAATGTCACAATACTTTCCAAATGTATCTCCTTCATGTGGCTTGCTTTTTTCAATTGAATTTTGACATGAAGTGACACGAAAGGAGAAACTCCCAATGTCTAGGTAAGTGCTCATTATGTAAGTAATATGGTGGAATTACCTCTCATCAATTTATAGGTGACTCCTCCTCAATGCAAATTTAGAGGGAGGCGGAATACCACTTAGGCCTCCTTAAATTGTGGAAAAGGATGATGGTGGACCATAATTTCAAGGACTAGTTCATACCAAGGCACTTGAAGGCATATAGATCGCTTCCATATTTACTAGTATGGGGGATATAGCTTGGTCAAGATGCTAGCATCTTGAGGATTGCCACTTTTTTTAAGGCATTTTTCTTCCCTCGAACTCTTCCCTTCATCCTTTCAGGTTACATCTCATTTTTTCGATTTATTTTCTTCCTTTAAGTCTATGAGATTTCCTAAAGGGCCATAAATCATCAGTGACTTGTGGATAAACAAGAAATATTCCTAAATCTTACTTGAAAGTGCATGCTATGGCACAAGTTAGGTCTATGTAATGAGGTTTGTTTTATATGAGAGAGACACTCACTTTTTCTATGAAAAGGTGGACACAAAGGTAGGAACAAATACTCCAATGAACTCAAAGCATTTATTGTCACCTAAAACTTATTTGAACAATGACCTTAAGAATCTCCAAATTCCTAGGGACTCATCTTTGGTTATAAGACAGGTGAACAAAACATTATATATTTACAACACAAGTTTATTCTCTTAGATGGAAAACTTAATGAGAATTTCTAAGTAGTTTATTGACATACCTTTCTCTCATTTGTCTAGGGAATTTAATGCTCAAACATATTCTCTCTACCAAATTTTTAATTCCTGATGTGTACTAGGATATGATGCAATTATGTAAATTTTATTGTTACATACTTTTGATACGTGGTTAATTATGAAATGAACTTTAATTTATTGCTTTTTTTCAATCTATAATTAACATTTTCCAAGTGATTTAAGGATGAAATATGATATAGATAATTATTTTTCAAAATTATAATCTATATAATTCACTAAAAATACATCAAAACAATAAGTTAGATACTTTTGTTATTGATACTAGTATAAAATATTTTATAAAAAAATTATTTAAAATTTCTATTAAAATATGTTTATAAATATGTTTAATAATATATATGAAATCAGAGTATTTTCAAAATTTTGAATATATATATATATAATATATATTAATAATTAATTCTAAATTAATTTTTAATTTAAAACAATTAATAAAAATTATAAAGTATAAAATATAAATAAATAAATAAACCTAACAGTAAATAAAATAAAAAATAGGAACAAAAATGATCATCAAAATGTCGTTTATATATATAAAGAGTTAGGAAATTACTTTTATATATATTATAATTTAAATCGGTTTATTATTTTTTTAATAAAAATAAAAATATATGAATGTAATTCAAAAAATATATAATTTATTTATAATTAAACTTTTAAAATAAATTTTATAAGACTAGTTTAATTAGCAATTGATTTATTGAGAAGTACTTTACAAATTGTTTTATTCCAAAATTAAAATACCCAACTAACCCAAAAAATTACAAATTTATAAGAATATATACTATAATATAGATAAAAATAATATATTTATAAAAAACTAAATTGATTCCCTTTATATAAAAAAATATTTTAATAATATTAATTAAAAAATACAAAATCCTCATAAAAAGTTATTTATCATTCTCATTAACGTGTTATTGACTCAGTGATATTCCTTAAACATTTTAATAAACTTAATATCTAAATTGGAATTCGCTTCGAATTTTATGGATTAGACAGAGGTTTTGACATACTAAGAAAGATTGGTTGCCAATCATGTAACTAATGTCAGTTTCTTTGTTCGTTCTTCAAAGCCCTCAGGCGAAATTGTGGCCTGACCATCTGTGATATCTAACCTCAGAACCCACAAAAAAGGTTGTATGTTGTTCTCAAGCCCTAATGGCAGCTGCTTCAGCTGTTGTTTTGATCTGAGAGTGATGCTCCCAAATGAAATATATATAACTAATCCTAGCCATTGCATATCCAGCCAGGTGACGCAACCCTCCTCCTTCTCACACAGACTGTGTAACATCGTGAGATCCGTGCAACAGATGGGCGCTTCACCGGATGAGTGACAAGCTATGGAGACAAAGTGTGGAGGATGCACAATGCGCGTTGTAGGTCATGTGAGCATGTTGGAGAAAAGTGTGATGGAGAAAACGTGGAGTTTTACATATATCATGTGGGCGGTGTCGGGGTGCCCCAAACGATGGGCAGGCCGACGGGCGAGTTGGCACATAATGGGGCGGTCGAACAGTGGAATGGACGAGTCGACGATGTAAATGGGTGGATAGGCCAATGGTTGTGAGGAGAATGGCAAGTTGGATGGGTGTTTAAACATGAAGCGTTTGGGAATATAAGTAGAAGGCAAAAGTTGGAGTTTGAGACATCAATTTGATCAGTGCATTGGATCAACCAAGGAGGATTACGAGCTTAGGCGTAGAGCTGTAGGGATGCAGATTAGGCGTATGAGCCTGGGTTGAATGTGCGGGCAGCGCAGTTCTGGTCAGCGGTCGAACCAGGTAAGCGTGCATGGAGGCAGACCAAGCAACCCGCGTAGGGTGTCCGCTGAATGGAGCTTATAGCGGCTAGGTGAGCGCACACAGTGGGAAGGCCAGGCGACCTATAGAGGGAGTCAGGTGAACTGTGTGTGCAGTGACTGGGTGAAGTGCGATGGGCGATCTAAGTTGGGCGCGCCATGCACGGTGAAACGAAATGGTGAGATGGGTGGAGGGTAACCCATGATTGGGTGAACCGGGCACCGATGGAAATAAAGTGAAGTGTTTGGGTTGGCAAACAGAGGTGCAACGAAGACATGCGGAGGGCACCCACGGTGGGTGACATGGGCACAACGAGCGCGCCTGAGTTGGGCAAACGACACAAGACATGTGATGAGTGAACGAAGTGTTGGGCGAGTTGTGCGGTGACCATTTGAAGGTGCCAATGAGTTGGGCAACCGAGTTTGCCGAAGTTGTGAAAATTTGGCTAAGTGTAAATTTGGGGTTTCCTCCAAGATTTACCTTATGTTATGAAAATTGAAGATTATATATATATTTATTTGGGCAAACTTACATTGGGGAGTTGCCCCTCCCTTTATAATGTTGTGCAATTATTCATGTATTGTTGTTTATGATGAATGGTTATGGTTTTCATCTTGTATAAAGGATAAAGATAATACCTGGTAATGAAAAATAAACTAAGTATGAATGTTAGGCATAGTCCATGAATGTGAGTATTGGTAAAAAGAAAAGGGTTGGTGGTGCCGCACCTCACTATAGAGCGGTTGAAAGACTACCACTAGTGTAGGGGTGTGACAAGTGGTATCAAAGCTGGTTTAGGTTTTTCAAGAAACCTGGTGAAGTGAAAAGGGGATTTATGGAAGCTGATGATCAGGTTGATGACAAAGTGTTGATCCCACTACACTATCGTGACAGATGATATCAGGGGTGATTCAGGTGAAGTGCAGGTGAAAGAAGTTGATCATTGATCAAGCGCTGATTCAGTTTGCAGGGAATCTAGTGGATGGTCTATACTAGATCAAAAATAAGGAAGTTGATGGCAGAGATGGCAGGTGAATCTCGTGTTGTGGGTGAATCTAGTCGCAATGCAACTGAAGCTTTCATAAATAGGATATTGGAAGGGATGGAAGAATTGGACTCTTTCTGGACTTCAAAGATGGCAAGGGTCAGTAAAGATCAAGAAGACAATTCAAAGATGAGAGAGGAATTTGATGAACTCTGGACCCAATATGAGTATGATGAATGAAAGTATACACAACTTGAAGAGGAAGTCAAGGAGATTGGGAAGGAAAGAGACCAAGGGTTGGTAGAAGCCTTGAACTTGCAGAAAACTCTTGATGAAGCGAAGGATGAGATCGCGGTGTTGAAGAAGGCGGTGAGACATAACTCAGGTGGAGGAGTGTCTCATGTGAAGGTCAAGGAACTGGAATCTTATGATGATACAAGAAGTGTGAAGACTCTTGGTAACTTTCTATGGCACATGGAGCAATACTTGGAACGTTGGGTTTACCTGATGAGGAGACTAAGGTGAAAGTGGCTGCTCAGTTCTTAACAAAGGATGCTAAGATGTGGTGGCAAAGATGGATGGATTAGATTACCAATGGAGGTGCTGATGACATAACTTCATGGGATGACATGAAGAAGGCTTTGCAAACCCACTTCAATCCTCAGGATGAAACATGGGAAGCAAAGATGAAGATAAAGTATATTAAGCAAACGGGAAGTTTGTAGATATAGCAGCAGGAGTTTGCAAGTGTAGTTCTGGAACTTCCAGACATGGCTAAAAGGGACATGGTGTTCAACTTTATTATTGGGCTGAAACCTTGGGCATGCAATGAAGTGAAAAGGCAGAAGATTAAGACACTTGAGGACGCTTTTGTTGCTGTGGATCATTTGGTGGAGCATTATGACGAAACTTCTGATGAGAAAAAGAAGACGTTTGATAAGCCGAAGGGAAAGAGTACGAAAGATGATTCTTCGAAATCAAATGACAAGTCGAAGACGAAGAAACCATTGAAGTGTTGGATATGTGCAGAACCAAATACGGTGAAGAATTGTCATTCGAGACCGAATATGGCTACAATGGCACAGTCTAATACGAAGAAAGAAGAAACTTATGTGGGGGTGATGCAGACTCTTGGAGCTGTAGTTGCTACGGAAGTAGTCTCATGAAGAGATCCGAAAAGGAACAACTTAGAGTATGTTCAGATGAAGGTTGGGAGTGTGGATGTACTCACTATGGTGGATAGTGGGGCTACTCACAACTTCATGAGTGAAGATGTTGCAAGAAGGATTGAGCTAAAATTTGTACTAGTGAGGGAACATATTAAGACAGTGAATTCTCCTCCCGATTTTGTGATTGGTGTGGCTGAAGAGGTGGACACAACACTAGGTGAGTGGACCAGGAGGGTTGACTTCATTATAGTGTGGATTGACCACTATGAGCTGTGCTAGGAATGGAGTTTTTGAAACAATATGATGCGATGATTGTTCCACATTTGAAGAAGCTATAAATTTACGATGGGATGGAAGATGTACCCATTGGTGTTCCAATCATTGGTGTGACAAGACCTGAGTGTAAGTTGGCAGTAATACATATGGAGAACGAGAAGCGTATGAATGAGGTATGTAAGTGGTTGTCTACTACTGAAGCAAATCTTACAAACAGTCACAGATTATCAAGACATTGTCCCATAGTATCTTGGATTTGTCTAGGAGACTGGAGGAAGTTGAAGATAACGATGATGATGATGATGTTTATGTGAGGTCAAATGTCCAGGAGGAGGATCGGGTTGCATATATACAGAGGATGGAGATAGAAGATCTAAACAGACAGATTGAGCTGATTAGTGAGGGAGAGCCTTCAGGCTCTACTCCCTCCACATCTTCTTATATGACTTAAAATATGGGGCTGATTGTTAGCTTCTCATGGCAGTGAGTTCTTTAAACAGGTTGAGTAGGTATGACATATAGATGGTGTAGGAATGGTTTGGCATTAGCATCATGACATGTTGTAGATGGGATGGAGTTTCCATGGACCTAAGCATGGGTTTGGAGCAGATTATTAATGAGTCTGAGATGTGCCAGAGTCTAGGAAAGACTGGTGTAGGCATAAGGATGTGCATTCTTATGATTTGAGTGTGATAGTTGGACTGATCACCAGACTAGCTCGAGTCATGAGGGGTTGACAGTGTGGGGAGATGTGTTAAAATTATGTTGGAGTATCATGATGATATTTCATGATGGGATGACACATGGTGGAGATGGTCGTTTTTCATATGTTGCAGGGATGTTTGTGATATATGGACTAGTTGATATCATGGATCAAGGATATGGTTGTTATTTAGGTGGGAGATGGTTACTAGGATGAGATATTGTCGAGGACGATAATGATTTTAGGTGGAGGAGGATGTAACACCCTGAGATCCGTGCGACGGATGGGCGCCTCACTGAACGAGTGATGAGGTGCGAAGACGAAGTGTGGAGGACGCACAAGGCAAGCTGCAGGTGTGCGAGCATGTTGGAGAAAAGTGCAATGGTGAAAACATGGAGTTTTAAATATATCGTTTGGGCGATCTCGGGGTGCCCCGAATGATGGGCAAGCTGACAGGTGAGTTGGCACACGATGGGGCGGTCGAACAGTGGAATCGATGGGCCAACGGTGTATATGAGTGGACAGGCCGACGGTTGTGAGGGGAATGGTAGGTCGGCTGGGTGTTTAAACATGGAGCATTTGGGTGAAAGTTAGAGTTTGAGGCATCAATTCGATCAACGCATTGGATCAACCAAGGAGGAGTGCGAGCTTAGGCACATAGCTGCAAGGACATAGGTTGGGCATATGAGCCTGGGTTGAATGGGCGGGCAGTGCGGTTTTGGTTGGCGGTCAAACTGGGTGAGCGTTCACAAATGCAGGACAGATGACCCACATAGGACGTCAGTTGAACGGAGCATGCAACAGCCAGGTGAGCGCACACGGTGGGTAGGTCAGGCGACTTGCATAGGGCATCAGTTGAACGATCGTGTAGTGACCGAGTGAGCATGCACGGTGGGTAGGCTGGGCAACCCATGGAGGGCATCGAGTGAACGGTGCATGCAGCAACCGAGTGAAGTACGATGGGCGACCCGAGTTGGGCTCGTCGTGCACGATTAAATGAAATGGTGAGCCAGGTGGACGACGTCCCACGGTTCGGTGCGCTGGGCGCCGATGGAAATAAAGTTAAGTGTTTGCGTTGGCAAACGGAGGTGCAATGAGGACATGTAGAGGGCACCCAAGGTGGGTGACATGGGAATGACGAGTGTGCTCGGGTTGGGAAAATGACACGAGACATGCAATGGGTGAACGAAGTGTTAGGTGAGTCGTGCGACGATTGTTCGGAGTTGTTGCTGAGCTGGGCAATTGAGTTTTCCGAAGTTGTGAAAATTTGGCTGTGTAAATTTGGGGTTCCCTCCAAGATTTAGCTTATGTTATGAAAATTGAAGATTATATATATATTGATTCGGGTAGACTTACATTAGCGAGTTGACCCTCCCTTTATACTATTGTGCAATTGTTCATGTATTGTTGTTTATGATGAATGGTTATGGTTTTTATCTTGTATAAAGGATAAAAATAAACTTGGTAATGAAAAATAAACTTAGTACGAATGTTAGGCATAGTCCATGACCATGAGTATTGGTGAAAAGAAAAGGGTCGATGGTGTTGCACCTCGTTATAGAGTTGTTGAAAGACTACCGCCAGCGTAGGGCCATGACAGACTGCATCCTGATGCCATTCCTTCTAAATAATTGGGAATAAAAAGAGGTCCTATGGCCAGAGAAGGAAAACCATTCAAAGAGAGTGTTGTTACTGCGTCCTTCCCTTCAAGTTCCTCGAGTGTGTTCACTAGTATGTAATCCCCTTTACTTTGCCTTTGTGATTCATGGAGAAAGACTTTGAAAAGAATGTTGGATGGATCTTGGGAATGATAGAAGGATAGGATAACAGGTCGGTCGGCTTTGAAAAGAATGTCGAATGGATCTTGGGAGCCATAGAAGGATAACAGGTCGGTTGGCTTCAATGGTGGGATGTTTCGGGGAAGACAAGTGATGAGTTTTGCTACATTTTGTTCTTTCCTTACTGAAGAAGATACCAACACAAGTACTGTCATTGCATTTTGATCTTTCCTTAGTTAAGAAGATTACAAATACAAGTATTGTCATTATCTTTCTATAGTAAATGAAATAATTCAAACATGATCTCTCATATTTAAGTACATTCTTGTATTTTCCATGATTTTATATTAAAAATATGGGTAGTATTATTGATTACATTCTTGTATTTGCCATGATTTTATATTAAAAGGATGTGTAGTATTATTGAGGTGAAGAAGATTACAAACACAAGTATTGTCATTGTCTTCCTATAGTAAATGAAATAGTTCAAACCCGATCTCTCATATTTAATTATATTTTTGAATTTGTCATCATTTTATATTAAAAAGATGTGTAGTATTATTGAGATGTTGGATGTTTTGCATGAATATTTACTCATTTTCAGAGACAGAAAGTTATTCTAGTATTGTTAGTATTTATAATAGAGTTTTCTCTCCTTGAAGATGGGTGAAATGTTCAAACAAAACATCTAATCTCTCAATGATATTAACAAAAAAACTCACATTACCAAAACACAGTTGAATCCCAAAAAATGATATCTAATATAATGCATGGCGAAAACCCCAATACCTAATTCAAAAAAGTGAAGGGAGATTTACTTGAATGGTTCATGAGGCACAATACTTGCTAAGGTTTTGCAAATGGGGTAGCAAGCTAAGTGGGCTTGATTGTGGGGAAAACTCCACTATTTAGCGTGCTTGGTGACCTCCTAGGAACTCTTGGTTAATGGAAATCGTCATAGATGAATAACTTACTTTACGCAGTTGAATCCCAAAAAATAATATCTAAAATGATATCTAATTAACATAATTCTCACTCTGAAAACCTAAATTCTAACATCAATAATGCTATTAATATAACATATTGTATATAAAGGATGATTTATTAAGCATCAATTATAGTGGTTAAGTTTCTAGGTTTTAAGTGCCCCAAAATTTTTGATGGTGTTGAATCCATTTCCACTATAATAACATGATTCAAAAACTGCCAATGCAAATTTCTTGAATTATTTTACCGAAATTCTAACCCTTCTAATTTTTTTTTTTTTTTTTCTGGGCAAAAGACTAAACTATTTGTATTAAAATAAAAAAGAAGAGTATGTACAAGAGGTCGAAACCTCTGAGAGCGCATGGACAGCTCTCTGACAAGAGATACAGACCATTACTGGTGTGAACATTGACATTTTTCTGTATCTAACAGACCATTTACAGTCAATAGAAAAAGATAATAGAACCTGTAAATGTCTAAAGCTAACACTGCTTCTGTTCATACAAAAACCTGCTGACTGGACATATAAAAAAACTTGCTGACTGGACATACAAAAACTTGCTGACCATGTAAGGAACTTGCTGACTGGACACAACAGAAATAAACAAAGTGGAACCGGGGAGAGAGGACACGCGTCCCGCATCCGACAGAGCGAAGGTGGCATCGAAAGAGCGAAGGTGGCGGACGACACACGTCCAAGAACCAGGATCATGCTGGTCGAAGGTGGCAGCATAGCAGAAGGAGAACTAGTGCAGATACACCCGCATCCAAAAACCAGGGCCGAGACGACCACCGCAGTTTAACACACCAAGAGAAAAAACCAAAAAAACCAGACTCGAAGGCCATGACCTTACCCTGTACCAGTTTCTTCCGCCATCTTGTCTTCCTCGGCCTTCATCTTAGCAGCCTCCTACTCAGCTTCCCACTCCTCTACCTCACGCTCAGGGTCAGGCAGAAGATCGACCTCCACGCCGCAAGGAATATCCTCAAACCGCAGATAACCCGGAGGGAGAACAGGGTAAAGCCTGGCACCAAAGAAACGCTCAGGCAGCTTTTCTTCTTCAGGTAAATTCTTAGCCTTGGGGCTTGAAATTTCCCGGTCGATTAAGTCGCAAATTTCTCTTAAGGCTTCATTCTGTTCTTTGTCATGAATGCCATTACTGTCTTCATCAGGATGGCTCTGAGTGGAAGGCTGATAGGAGCTGTCCTCCTGACTGCTACCCTGAGGGCTTTTGTTGGAGCTTTGCTCCGGCATTTCTAGAATTCCCTTGCCCTTACCCTCGATGTCTTCTTCCTCTGTGAAGACAACAGTGATGAGAGCAGAGACAATCGGTCGATTAGTGCGCCGGATGTAACGAAAAGTTACCATCTGGACCGAATTGTCCGTGTCTGAGTCTAAATCTTCATAGCCCGGGGAGCTGGGCGAAGCTACTGTCAGCGGGGAAACTCTGTATGGGCTATGAACATCCCTACCCCCATGTTTCTTTCCCCTGCGCGAGGAGGCATGACCCCGAATCGGCATATTAACTCTGCCAAATTTAAACACAGACCTCCAGTAATATTTCTCAGAAGTGAAAGGGGACAGAGGAGGCCAGCTAAGTCTCTGAGCTGAACCTCTGAAACTCAAAAGCACTATCCTGACACTCCTACTTTCTACCCTTAAACCTACATTCCTCTGCAGTTCAGAGCCTAAATTCTCGGCGTGCTCAGACAGGCGAATGACCCTGAAATCACAATTCCTAAACATTCTGGCGGCACTTCCCGATAAAGCTTGGTAGCTTGGGTAGAAAGAATGGCATTGAATGCCATTGAAGGTGGATTTAATGCTCTGCATTGATCACCAGGCTTCCGTCCCAAGGGTGCCGCGTGCCAGTCACGTGTCCAGGCATAAGCATGGTGTCACCCGCATCCGGGAATTCTAACCCTTCTAATTATTATAATTATTAATCATTTTTTTAAAATCAAAATTATACAATATAACATAATGTAAATGTGTTAGAAAACCTGCACAGATGAATCTAGTTAGTAAAGGTTGAACACATAGCTTTGCAGAGCAAAAACACTAGAAGAATCAAAAGAACAAGAAGAATGATTGATTCAGAAAATAGGTTAGAATGCTCATGATATAGCATTACTGGGTGAAGATCCCAAGGTAACGTGCAATAGTGGTGATCAATGAGAGGACTCAACACCTACAGTAAGTTCCAGAGAGAACTAACCAGTTGCGGAGTGAAAGGAGGAGAAAATCAGTGAGTAAATCATGCAGAAGAACTACTCAATTGCGGAGTGAAAGGAGCAAATCAGGGAGTAAATTGTGCAAAAAGGATCTTGCATGTAGTCCCATGCTCTAACAAAGTGTCCACATGTGCTAGTAATGAAGGTCCTAGGTGTGTAGTACCTCCAACACCCCCCTTGAACACCACTATGGGGAAAAATAGAAAATGGGCCTCGCAATTAAGGCCAACGGTCACCCAAAATACAGAGCAACTTATACTAAAATGAGGAAAGAGGGAAAACCTTGTGGGAAAAAGCCCCTCAAAATACAATGTAATCAAGTGAAAAGAGGAAGAAAAGACAGTTGCTAAGCAATTGTGTCCTTCACTCCAAGACAATCGCGTAAAGAGTAAAACTTTTGCTCGATGAATGTATTGGTGAAGATGTCTGCAGCCTGTTCTACTAAAGGACAGAACTGTAGATCAATGACCCAATCATGTACTAAGTCTCTGATGTAGTGCATATGGATCTCTATGTGCTTCGTCTGCTGCTGCTATACTGGATCCCTGCAAAATTTGAGAGTGCTCTAGTTGTCAAACGAGATGACAATCGGTTGGTGGAACTGGACGCCCAACTCAATGAGGAAGTGTTGTAGCCACAGAGCCTGAATGGTGATGTTGACTACTCCTTTGTACTCCGCCTCAGCTGAAGAGAGAGCAATAGCAGCCTGCTTCTTGCTTGACCAACAGATAGGGCTAGACCCTAGACTGAGCGAATATTCGGAGGTGGACTTGCGATCAATGTTGTCACCCACCCAATCAAAATATGTAAAGCTAAGGAGATTCAATGCAGTGCCTGCTGCATAGTGAATCCCGAAGCTGGTGGTGTGTTGCACATATCAGAGGTTGCGCTTGGCAGCATTCCAGTGTAGCTCATGCGGCTCCTACATGTATCTAAAAATTGCCCCTACTGCATATGAGAGATCTGGTCTGGAGTGGATGAGGTACAGTAAGCTCCCCACTAGTTGTCGATAGAGAGTACTATAAACTAATGGAGTGTCACCTCCATCCTCAAGGTGGACCCTAGACAGAAAAGGAGTCGGTGCTGGCTTGCAGTCAGTCATGTAAAATCTCTCAAGGAGATCCTGTGCATAATTAACCTGAGAGAGTTTGAAGCCTGTGGCATCTTGGCTGATCTCAAGACCAAGAAAGAAGTGTAATGGGGCCATGTCCATCATCAAGAACCTATCATTCAAGGCCCTCTTGACTGCAGCAATGGCTGAAGCCGAGCTACTAGTGATCAGGAGATCATCCACATACAAAACTAAGATAAGAAGGGACTCATGTGTCCTGAGCATGCAAACATTCAGATCAGACTTACATATTTCGAAGTTTTGTGATAGGAGAAAAGAATCCAATTTTTCATACTAAGCTCTCGAGGCCTGCTTAAGGCCTTAGAGAGACTTCTTTATTCTGTGGACCAAAGAAGAATCCTGAATGAAACCATGTGGCTGCTCTATGTAGATCTCCTTAGATAGGTCAAAATGAAGAAAGGCATTTTTCACATCCATCTGATGTAATTCCCACCCATGGGCAGCCGTAATGGCAAGTGTACGGCATATCGAATCCATCTTTGCTACTGGAACAAAGGTCTCATCATACTCAATGCCATGCACTTGCTGGAAGCCTTTGGCTACTAGCCTAGATTTTTGTTTGCTGATTTGCTCAGTTGCAACACCCTAGGTCCTATAGACCCATTTGCATCAGACAAGTTTCCTTCCTGAAGGAAGGGGGACTAGATCCCAGGTTTGGTTCTTGAGGAGGGAGTTATACTCCTCCTCCATGGCGGACTCCCAAGAGGGATGTCCAGTAGCCTCAGCATAAGATTGTGGATCAGAAGATTGAACCAAATGACAATGCAAGGACGGCATTGGTTTAGTGGCAGTGAGGGCAAGAGGAGGCTCAATAAACTCTAAGCTAGTCCTCAGTGGGTCAGAATTATCCCCCACAAGACCATTTCTAGCAGCTGGGTGGTCTTGTGCATATATCTCACTTAAGCTCCTTGTTCTCTGATTTATGACAGAGGAAGTTGATTCATCGCTGGAAGCCTCATCTCGGCTTGGATGTGGATAATCATATGCATGCACTAGATTTGTATCTAAATACTCTGTCTTTTCATCTGCATGCTCTACCTCAACATTGACATGCTCTGTATTTGCATCTGAGTGTACTGAGTCATCATCTCAGAGGTGTCTACATGTGGCAATTGAGGTCCATGCGAGAGACTTTCCTCAAATTTGACACTTCTCTCAATGATGAGCTTGTCCGTAGAGGAAATTAGGAGTTTGTATCCCTTCACATAATCAGAGTATCCAATAAATATGCACTCAATGCTATCTAGATTAAGATATTTCCTCTTTTTAGAGGGGATCCTGACCCATGCTCGGGAGCCGAAAACACGGAAGTGGATGACCTTCGGTTTAATGTCACTCCAAGCCTCAAAGGGGGTCTAATCCTTGACAGACCTATGAGGAGATCTATTCTAGATGTAGTTATTACAATTAAGTGCTTCAGACCATAGCTTATGAGGTAGTGACTTAGCATGCAACATGCAGGAAGCCATCTCTTTGAGAAATCGGTTCTTTCTCTCAGCAACTCCATTCTGCTGCGGAGTGTGTGGAACTATGTGCTAAAACTGTATGTCAAACTCAAGGCAAAGGTTCTGAAGTTTTGTGTTAACATATTCCCCCCCTTTGTCTGTACGGAGGGCTTTGGTCTTTCTCTCTAACTGTGTCTCAACTAGTGTTTTGAAATCTTCAAAGTGTGCAAAAACTTCAGATTGGGCCCTGAGAAGATACACCCAAGTATACAGTGAGAAATCATCAATAAATGTAAGCACATACCTTTCTTTGTTGATGGAAGGATGAGTAAAAGGCCCCATGAGATATGAATTAGATCTGGAGGAGAGGATGCTCTGTGAGTCTTGCCTATGTCAAACTTTTCTCTAGGATGTTTGCCAAGGACACACCCTTCACAAACTCCTTTGGAGAAACTGATATTTGGCAAGCCTTTCACCATCTCATGCTTGCTTAGCTGCTACATATACCTATAATTTAAGTGGCCAAACCCCTTGTGCCAAAGCCTACTACTATCATTAGCATGTGTAAGCAATAAGGACAATTCAGATTCAATAAATTGAGAAAACGTATACAGTCTAGCTCCGCTGTTTACCTCACTAGTTGCAATTTTGGAACTACTATGTAGGTCATATATGTTCACTGCATCTGGAGTGAATTCCACTCTCTTTCTTGTGCCAAAATGAGTGATCTGATAAACTGAAAGCAGGTCTATCGAAAGTTTTGGAACATGAAGACATATTCAAAGCTTCCGTGTAAAAGTTCCACTCTACCTTTTCCGGTGACCTCAATAGGTGAGTCATCTCCCATGAAGATGGGGAAGTGTTAATTGCAACTAAAGCATGAAAATTGTTACCTTTCCCATGTGGTGGATCCTCGGTCTTCTTCTTGGCACCCTGAGCGATGTCGTTCCCAAGGTTGTGCTTCTGAAGGATTTATTCCATTTGGTCAACTTTTTTCTTCATGCAGAAGGATTCCAGATGGAATCCTCGGTGACAGTAGGTGCATTTGTCTCCTTTCTTCCCTTTCTCATTTCTGGAGCTAGAGGAGTCATTGAAGGGCTTGGTGTACCCTTCCTTCTTTAGATGGGAATGCGCTTTTCCCTTGTCTTTTTTCTGCTGATCTTTTTTATTTGAATCAGATTTGTGACTTTTATTGTGGCTGCCATCATGCACAACAAGTGCATGCGCTTTTGGAGGTTTGTTTTTTCCCATGCCAATGAGTTTATCTTGCTTAAAAGTGAAGGACTCCATGAACTCTTTTTGAGAAGGCATAGTGTAGGATTTACCTGTTGCGAGCTTTACTAAATCAAATGTAGACACAAAGACGAAGTATTTTGGTCCGAGATTTCACATAATAGAGAGAACTTGGCGACTATCCTCCTTGGATTTGTCAATTCCACAACCCTTAAGTTGTAGCAATAGATCATTATATTTGGTGAAGAAGTCTTGAATTCTGTCATAGTTCTGTGGATTCAATGAGAGTAGCTCCACTTCGAGCAGATGTCCTTTCATCTCATTCCGTTTCCCGTAGAGTTCTTCAACTCTTTCCTAAATCTCATTGGGAGTATTGCAGGCAGATAGATGAAATTGTAACTCTGCGGGAGATGCACATGCATATGGATGCATGGGCTTCATCCATGCGGTTGAGGTACTGAGATTTCTCTATGGATGAAGTGGGTTCCACTTCTTCTTATCAAATTATGTGAACTTCCTAAACTGAGCACTTCAGTTCATAACCGAAAAAGCAATTATATTAAATCTCTATTTAATCATAATTCTTTTTACACAAACTGTAACATAATAAAGCAGCACATTAACATGACAGAATAATATAATGGTGGAGCCAACCCAAGCTGTGTTGCGCTCCCGCAATTCTTTTATTACTGTAACAATTCTTCAGCTTACAATTGCGTGGGCACTTAACTGCTCCACGACTTTCGACAGGCCCGCAGCCTCACCACTGAATTACCACTGTTACAATCGCACCCCGTGCGTTCTTTGTTTGATCTACCCGATCGTCTAGACAGGCCCGCGGCCTCTTTCCACCGAACTATCACCTCTGCCGTGTTATGCGTTCTTTCGTTCAGCTCCACTGAACAATTGCACAACTGCTGCACCTTGTGTTTTTATCGTTCGGTTCCTCATTCACCGAGTATAGACTCTGTTGCTACCAACTACGTGCTTCTCCACGCCTTGCTGGACGTCGACTGTCTCACGCTGTCATCTCTCACCCGAACGTGCTGACTGTTCGTTGACCAGCGTATCAGTCCGACTGTTATGCGTATTAACCAACCGGTCACCCGTCAATCGTCTCTGCGATTATGCACCTCTGCGCATCGCTCTAATCGACCTCGTCCACCAATTATCTGCTATCCCTCTGACTGCGTGCTTCTCCACACTTTGCTGGACTGTGACTGCCTCACGCTATCATCCCTCAACCGAACGTACTGTCTGTTCTTTTGGCCAGCGTATCAGTCCACCGTCGACTGTTATGTGCATTAATCAACCAGCCACCCGTCAATTACTCCCACGGTTGTGCACCTCTGCGCACCCCTTTAACTGACCTCGTCCACCGATTATTAACTCTTCATCAGGCTGCGTGCTCGAACCTTGAAACCCCTCCGAATTCCGTTCGTTGTTTCAGCCGTTAACCGATCTTTTCCTCGCGTCAATCCTCCATGCTTCCGAGCCTCAACATGCGAAGTATTCTTGGAAGAGACGCGCATCAGACTGCGCTCATTCCTTGACTTCTTTGCGCTCCAAGAGAGATACCGAGTGATGATCGATGATGGATATGAGCCTTCGCTCCTCCATTTTTATACACTTCCTCGAAGGCCACTTGTCACTTAAGCCGACCCTTCTTTAATTCGTAAAGTCCACACAGCTTTGCAGAGCAAAAACAGTAAAAGAATCGAAAGAACAAAAAGAATGATTGATTTAGAAAATAGTTTACAATGCTCATGATATAACATTAATGGGTGAAGATCCCAAGTTAATGTGGCATAGTGATGATCTGTGAGAGGACTCAACACCCACAGTGAATTCTGGAGAGAACTAGCGAGTTGCGGAGTGAAAGTAGGAGCAAATGAGGGAGTAAATCATGCAGAAAGAATCTTGTATATAGTCTCATGCTCTAGCTAAGTGTCGGCATGTGCCAGTAATGAAAGTCCTAACTGTATAGTAGCTCCAACACATAATAATATAATAATCTAAATGAAAATACCGAATATATATTTAAAGTTTAAACTACCCTTGCTTTAAATTCAAATAGATAGACGTGGCATTTAACAATATGTGCCTTAGACAAAGGAAATTCAAAGCTCCCGCAACATGAATCTATATTAGATTTAAATAGGCAACAGAGAAACATACCATTTACTGGGATATGTGCCTAGAAAGAAGGAAGTTGGCGTAGCATTGAGAAATGGAGGCATGGCACAAAAAGGCCAGAAGATAACTCTGGGCGCTTTCATATAGCTTGCTACTTGCTCCGTGCAAAACATGAAGGCGTCTGTGACGATGAACGTGATGGGTGGAAATGATGGTGATTTCTCGTCGGCGCTTCTAAGGAGGTCCTCCAACGCGGGGCTTAATTTTTGCAGGGCAACAAATAATTCGCCAAGTTTGGAGATACGACCATGGTCGGGCGCTAAACCATCAGGAATGGATAGAAATCAAATTATTTGCCCTTGCTTCTCCAATTCAGGATAGTCTACAAGTGATTTAGCGTCTTTTGAAGCTTCTACCACGCGTTTGCTTGTCCTCTCAGTATTGACGAAAGTGACAAAAAAAATCGCCTTATAGCCAGCAAAAGGGAAGCATTCTCTCCATGCAGTAATTGTGCCACTTCCTACACAGGGGACACGATTAAATTTGTTTTCGCTTCATTTAAAATGTTTAGTAATCGGAAAATCTTAAATCCGAACGTCAATCATCCTTCATGATCCAAATAATTTATTTAATTTGATCGCTTATTCAATTTATGAACGAATAAAACCAAGAGCCAAGCTGTCAAATTTATTATTTAGATGCCATGTAACCGATAGGTAGATTTTATGTATGACATTATGACAAAACAATGACTTTTATATTGTTTAAGTAATTTATTTGTTTATGTTATTTTTATTTTTTTGGTATTTTATGTTTTATTTGTTTGAGTAAGATAAAACAATTTGTAACAAAATTATGATTTTTTGTTTTTTAAATATATAGATAAATTTTGTATATTGGAATTTTTTATGTTTTATAGTTTAAATAAATTTTATTTAATTTCTAAAAAAATATGCCAAATATACTAAACATGGGAGTATAACCAGTTTCTTTTTATGTATGTTTTATAATTTTAATAAATTTTATTTAATTTCTAAAAAAATATGCCAAATATACTAAACATGGGAGTATAACCAGTTTCTTTGGGATAAATTCTACATATGAGTTGAGAAACTACCCTCTCGTTGAATTGTTTTTTGCTAACTGAAAGATGTTATTAGAGTTTTTTTTGGAAAAAAAAATGGAAAGTAACATTGATTTAACTACAAGAAGTTTACAGAAAGTACAAGCCTGATTTTAACTAGCATAGATTGATTTGAGGCATGGATCTAACATGAGCCTCGAGAGATAGAATTTTTTCATGTGCAATTTTTTTTATAATGCAAAATATAGTGTGTAATTTTCTATCGTTTCCAACTGTAAAATATTGAAATTCAAAAGTTTTAACTATAAAAACTTATGTTTTCATGATACGTATAACTTTTTTTTTAAATAATATATAATACTATAGAGTTAAATTAAATATTTACAATATGTATACAAAACATTTATAGACAAATTTAAAATGATTTTTTATATTAATATTTTTTTAATATCGCTCGTATTAAAATATATTGATATAACACATTTTATATTTTATTATATACATTTATTCAAATTTTTTTAAAATAATTATTTTATATATAATTATATATGAATTTGATATTAACATACATTAATTAACATAGATTTTCAAATAATTTATTTAAATGTAATATTAAAATATTTAAAAAATTTAAATTTAACATCTTATTTCATACTTTCTTTTTTTTTTATTTTAATTACTTTACGATACATATTCATTTTTATTTTAAAACATTATTTTTCTATTTAATTTTTTTTATTTTTTTTTTATTTAAAAAAAAACTTTTCAACTCCACATTAACATACTTACACATATACATGTAAAATGAGCCTTTGAACTTACAAGATAGATTTCTAATAATAAACCGAATTGATGACTAAAACTCACAATTACATTTACGAAACCAAACTACACAATAAAAACTCTTGATCACTATCGATGCATCTAAATATAAAGGGTCTTGGAGTCTGGATGCAATCGAATATGAAGATGAAACATTCATTCACAGTTATAATCTTTTACACTGTTGTTATAAATCCTTGTTTGTTTCATTCAACTATTTTCATTTGCTTTGCAAAGACAATAATTGTAACTGTGCTTGTACCTTCTTCAGTAACGGAGGTGAAGAATCCAGAAAATTTCATCACTCGTCTTCCCAGAAACATCCCACCATTGAAGCCAACCAACCTGTTATCCATCTATCGCATCAGATATTGCTATCGAGGCCTCACTCTATGAATCGCAGAAGCAACATAAAGGGGACTACATGCTTGTGAACACGTTTGAGGAGCTCGAAGGGAAGGATGCAGTAACAACACTCTCTTTGAATGGTTTTCCCTCTCTGGCCATCAGACCGCTTTTCATTGTCAATTATTTAGAAGGGCGGGCAATAGGATGCAGTCTGTGGAAGGAGGAGGAAGGTTGCCTCACCTGGTTTGATATGCAACGGCTGGGATCAGTTATATATATTTCATTTGGGGGCATCATTGTAAAATCAAAGCAGTAGCTGAAGAAGCTAGCACTAGGGCTAGAAGGCAGCGAACAACCTTTCTTGTGGGTTGTCCGGTTGGATATTACAGAAGGCCAGGCTGCGATTTTACCTGAGGGCTTTGAAGAACGAACAAAGTAACGAGCAATGTTTGTCGGGTGGGCGCCACAGGTGAAAGTACTTGCCCACGCTTCAGTTGGATTATTCCTGAAAAACTATGGATGGAACTCTATGTTGGAGAGCATGAGGATGGGAGCTCCGTAGTGGGATACCCATATTTTGCCGATCAGTTTCTCAACTGTAGCTTTGCTAAGGAGGTGTGGAAGGTTGGCCTCGATTTTGAAGACGTGGATGTCGATGGTCACAAAAGAAGAGGTTGACAATGTTGTGAGGAGAATGATGAGAATGGCTGAATGAAAGAAGACGAGAGACAACGTTCTCAAACTGAAGGAGTCAGCAACACAGGTCGTCCTTCCTGGACGATCTTCTTTTCAGAACCTAAACATTTTCGTTAATGACATGACGATGAGTAAAGTGCACCAATCCAAAAGATGAAACCATTTGTCCTTGATTTTAGAAGATGTCAAGAGAAGGCTTGGCTTTCAAGCCTTTCTAGGTTTACTCATAAGTCGGATTACCACATATGCAAAACCAATAGCATGCTTTAACAAGAAAGTATTTTAGAGGTTGAAAATATTAATTATTGTCATCATGCTTACTCCATTTCATGGCTTGAATGACTTCATACACAGATTATGTGATCATATACTACCTAGATTGTAATGGTTCATTATTGTTCATCAGATTCTTGACCGCAATTTAAAATGACCATCGGTAATGTTCCTTTTCAAGTATCTTCCTTCACTGGACTCGACTATGTTTCTAGATATTTTGATTGTGGTGGTGTGATACCTGGGAACATTGTAAATATTCTGCTGCAATTATTTTATTACTGTATTCAATTACATAGGAAACGAGAACAAACAGGTACCCATGGGGTTAGGGAGACATTTAGAACTGTAAACCTGGTCTAAAGAAAGGCTATAATATTTAATTGATTTCAGATACCAGGGAAAAGTCTGTGGCACAGTGGTGAAGCGATAAGCAAAACCCCGAGGTTCACAGTTGCCCATGAAAATACTCATAAGAGTAATTTATGGGCAAGAACCAAACCAATGTTGGCCCCACTGTGTGGCCTCAAAAAAAAAAAAAAACATCCGACCAGTCTTTAAATAAAGTTAACAGGGTTATTCGATGGCCAATTCTTTTCACTAAAAAAAAAACAAAAGTCAAAGGGCAAGGGTTAGCTCTGTCGACTCGTCTACAGTAAGGGTAGTACCATATGAACCTGTAACAAGCAGGGTAGCCACACAGTATCAGTTGGAAGAACGACTGTGTGTTATGCGTAAGTGATGTAGGTCAATTATGGTGTAATAAGGACCCCTATATGGTATTTCACCTAATTTTCTTTCTCTTTCCTGGGTTACGGACACGCCCTAACCATCTTGGTAATTATTCCAGCAGCCAGGAGTCATTGACTCAGGCTTTTCATAATAAAAATAAACGGCTTTTCATAATAAAAATAAACCCTTAAGAATGGCAAAGAACCTGAGCCATTAATGGAATCTCGGGAATGAACCCACGAGGAAAAGGGACTCGTAACCAGGGGAATTCAGGGTATCAATAACCCTATAAGGAGTCTTTAATTCGTCATCATAGATGGAATAGTCACTCTTAGCAGAATCTATTTTGTAGTCATGCCTAGGCTTTATAATAGAAGCTGTAAGCGGTAAACAACTGTAAGACGTTTGGAACAAAATGCAAGAAAAGGTGGCGGTCATGGGTGACTGCCGAACTTCCGAAATCAAACAAAACTATAGGAATAATTGAAACAGTAAATTCTTGTTAAAAGTATTTAACCACCGAAATACAATAGTCGTCCTAATATACAAAATGCGACAGTCATTTTACAGTATCAGAAGAAATATTAAACCGTATGTAAATATGCCTTACCAGAACAAATACAGAGTAATTAATTGCATATGAGATACGCCAAAAAAACAATACACACAAGTCTGCAATATTCCACATGGACACAGTGCGAACATTAAGACTATATCCTAATAACTGTAACCACAGTAAATGGTCCCGTTGTTTATAGGCCTATCTTAGAAGTCATGGACATAGCAATTCTCTGAAATTTGCAGCCCCGTAGCCAGAATTATAAAAATTACAAGTTCAGGTGCAGCGAAGGGAATTACTCCATCGTGGTCTTAAGCCTAAGTCCACGAGGAGCCCTCAGCTCTTTTCTGTAAACCCTAGCTAGCATTGGAAAATCCTATGCTGTAAAGGTAAAGGAAACGACAGTGACAGTAGATAATTCCTTTCTCAAAAAACTGACGTGAAACCCTCGAAATGCCTCGAGAATTATCTTGCTTCCAACCAAAACTTCTTTAGCATGACATGCTTACCCAGTGCATAACATTCAACGCTAACCATGGAGCAGGCCATTGGTATGGCAACCTACGAGTCCACAACACCATTATTCATAACCTGTAAGACATCAAGAATTCGTAATATGTATTTAGAACACAACTGTGTAAAAACAATGATCGAAATAGAACGCATTATAGTCAAGCGACAAAACCAATTCATACCTGGTTATGATGGTGTCAAGGAGGTCTCAAATTACACCCAAACTCCTTGCAGGTTGCCTCCGTCAACTCTTAGTATTGTCATTGCAAGAGAAGCCAAATCGTGGGGGACAAATGCCAAAGGCGGTGCAAAGGATGAACCACATCCATGACAAGGCAGTGCAAAGAATGAACCACATCCATGACAAGGCGATGGAATAGTTTCCCAAGATGAATCCAACCGTTTGATGAGTCTCCTACCTCCCTTGTCGTTGATGGGGTGAATTTTCCAAGGTGACCGACATCGAGGTTTCACCTACCACGCCACGTCATTCAGGACAGTGGAGAGATTAATGCAGGGCAATGAGCCATCAAACCAAAATATCAAATGCGAAATCACGACATAATAACCAGGCAATTCGTACCATAGTTTTAAATTGCTAATCGGAAAACGTTCAACATTAATGATCTCAGTATTCCAACCAGTGAGGTGAGTTGAGAACTGAATCCCAAAGCTAATATCTAGGACTGGTACGCCAGCTAATTCATAGATGTGCAGTTAATGATATCATATGGGTTTAGTACCGGAGATGAAACTATTTTTTTTTTACCATGGTAAGTTTTATATTAGAGTTGTCACAAATTGGTATCAGAGCAAAGTTTCCATACTGTGACCTCTGGGAAAATACCGGAACAAAAAAAAAAAAAAAAAAGTGTGGCAATAAACACAGCAAAAATTATTACAGTTGTTGCACTCGCAATTTATTTATGTTTTACAAGAAAACAGTTAATATTGCTAACTACTCTTCTGGTTCCATTTTAGGCTAAGACAAAGGGAAACAAGAGAGAGACAACAGAGAATAAGTATGCGAAGAGATAGCAGCACTCCGCATAGATCTATAGCAGGTCAGGGACCTGCAATAAACCCTGGGGATAACCCAAAGTTATGGGCACAACTCAGCGAAGAGACACGTAGCACGAACCTTGCAATATTAAAGATGGTACAGGAACGAAAGAATGAAATGGCTCGATTACGAGAGGATAATGCACGACTAACGGTGGAACAAGAAAGGATTTTAAAAAGTTTATCTGATAGACATAACCCGCCACTAGCTAATCCCAGTGTAGAACAGCAGAGGATGTCAAAAGAACAAAACCATCATACAGAGCCTGAAAGGTCAGAAGAGAGGGAGGAATGATCTGATAATGCGTCTGAATAGCAGACCTCAAAACAGCAACGGATAGAGTTGCAGGGAGAGTTTCATAAGATTAAACCTCCGCACTTTGACGGGGAACAGGAGGAAGACGCTGAGGCATGGTTAATAAACATGAACAAATATTTTTAGCTGTATGAATATGATCTTAACCTGAAGGCATGATTGGCCATCTTTCAATTACAGGGGAAAGCAACCCTGTGGTGGGAAGAAGTTAAGATCGTAAAGGGGGTAAGCCAACAAACCATAACTTGGGAGAAATTTCAAAGGTACAGCAAAGAAAGATATTTGACCGGGAATTTCTACGACGAAAAGGCAAAGGAGTTCCACGACTTGCGGTTGGGACAGCAGACTATGGACGAATTTATCACCCGTTTTACTTCCCTGCTTCGCTATGTGCCTTAAATTAGAGAAGAAAAAGCTAAGGTGCAAAGATTTGTTAGTAGTTTACCCCTGTATATACGAGAAAGGATTGAGTTTGACAATCCCAGGACGATGGATGAAGCTATCTGCAAAGCCAGGATCTTCTACCAGTAGAATAAACAGAAAGGAGAAGCTCTGAATAAAAGATGGAATGAGAAAAGAGGTAATAAGACAGCTGGGAATAGTAAAGGAAATCGCAGTGGTGGAGGCAAGGGAATTGGCAAGGGTCAGAACAACAGAACTATACAGAGAGGGGCATTCAAATCCAAGCCAACAAGTGAGTCCAGAGTGAGTGAACAGTCTGCCAGATTGGATGGTGAAGTGGCAGCCAGACCCCTAGTACAATATTGGGGTTGTGGAGGACCTCACTATGTAAAAAACTGTCCACAGTGAAAGGGAACCGAACAGATATCCAAAATCCATGAAGCATTGACAATTGGCGATGTGGGATGTAGCATGCCAAGGATTGATGCAGCCTTGGACGATTGTCAGGCGAAGTACTAGCCGACCATGGTCGAATTCAAAGGTAAAATTTCAGACCTTTCTGTAGCTGTTTTAATTGATCCGGGAGCCACCTTAAGTTATATTAGTCCAAAGATAGTAGAGAATTGTAAACTGTAGCCTGTTAAATTCAAGAATCCATGGCTAGTACAACTAGCTACGGGGGCCAAGAGGCGAGTGTTGGCAAAAATTAATAACTGCCCTTTAACAATAGTAGGGCAGCCATTAGTAACAGATTTAAACGTGCTTCCTCTTGGTTCATATGATGTTTTGATCGGTATGGACTAGTTAGAAAAGCACTGGTCATTAGTGAACTGCAAGACAAAGACTATTTATTATAGGAATGAACTTGGTGAGAGGCAAGAGATGCAAGGAATTAAACGACCAGTGCAGGTTCGGCCAATAACTGCATCCCAGTTGGCAAAATGCATCGGAAAGGGATGTCAAATTTATGCCATCCAGGTGGGCTATGCTGATTCAAAGGATAAAACAGCCACGTTGGATAACATCCCTATAATACAAGAATTTGCGGATGTATTTCCAGAGGAGATTCCCGGACTACCACCTAAGAGGGATATAGACTTTACCATCGAATTGATACCAGGGGCAGCACCATTATCGCGAGCACCCTATAGAATGAGCGTACCTGAGTTAACAAAATTAAAAATGAAGCTACAAGAACTGTTAGACAAAAATTATATTCGCCCCAGTGTATCTCCGTGGCGAGCCCCAGTATTATTTGTCAAGAAAAAAGACGGAACTCTTCGAATGTGTATAGATTATCGTTTGCTGAACAAGCTAACAATAAAAAATAAATATCCTTTACCTCGGATCGATGAAATTTTTGATCAAGTGAAAGGTGCAGCAATGTTCTCCAAGATTGATTTGCACTCAGGTTACCACCAGATTAGGATTAAGGAGGAAGACATCGCTAACACAGCTTTCAGAACAAGGGAGGAGCACAAGGAGCACCTCAGACTCGTGCTACAAACCCTCCGAGAACACCAATTGTATGGTAAGTTTAGCAAGCGCAATTTCTTCAAGGAGGAAATACAATATTTAGGCCATATAATCAACAAAGAGGGGGTCGCAGTGGACCCTGAAAAGATAAGGACCATTGTAAGGACTCTGGACACCACATATCTCCACAATGGTATGATATTGTCCACTTTGGGCCT